>JAMLFT010001234.1:0-32258 GCA_026544285.1 Pachyrhizus erosus
CTAAATTTAATTATGTATTAGAAAATATAATATTTTTGAACTATGTAATTTATTTATTTTTTAAATATAGAGAGATCTAAATGATAGTAAACATTTAGAAAAAGAAAAAAAATTGAACAACATAAATATAATAGATGATATGATGTAATAGAAAAAATAAATATTAATAAAATGTTTTAAATAATAAAATTTTAAATATTATTACTTATTTTTTAGTTAAATATTTTTTATGATGAGACAATTATGTTTAAATAAGTAAAATCATTAATCACTGTGTATTGCAACACTTCATGTTCAACATCTAGCTAAATATACGGATCCTTTTCTCTCTTTCTTCTTTTTCATTTAAGTGGAGGATATATTTTTCCAAACTGCATATCCGCTATGTACTAAAGAATAACTTCTATCCACACATTATTTTTTTGTTTATAGCATAAAAGGGGTCAGTGTATGAATGATTGTAGCACTGGGAAATATCCATATTAGGGGGTTAGAGACTGACTTACTGGCGGGCACAAAGTAACCTTGTTGTCTCAATAGCCTGAAGCGAAGTGCAATCTCATGAATATCATTACCATAATCAGGCACAAGAGTGCTAAAATTCATATATTGCCTCCGTAGGAATGCTTCAATTTCCTCTTGGAAATGGTAATCAATATTAAGGCGCTGCATGGCATCAATCATGTACAAACCTTCGAATGAATTTTCACCCACAGTATTCCTAAATTCATTCTTGAGCACCTCCAGTTTGTCTGAATAACTAATGCTGAGATTTCCCTGCCAAAGAAAATACACAAATAGTACAAGCTTTAAAGGTATATGTTTGTGTATGTTGGTTTTCCTTTTCAAGTTCTAACAAAAATAAGATTAGCAAGACATAGTAAAGTTCGGACTTACAGTTTTTGTCAATAATGGGCTAGATTTTTCTTGTTGAACAATGTTCCATTTGCTGGCAATGTGAAGAGAATCAAGTTTGGCATAGTTGAAGCTTTGAGAAAGCTGAGCCTTTGTTGCAATAATTTTAGGTTTGAAAGAAAAAAAGCACGATCCGTAATGTAGTGTCATGGCAAACAAAAAACGCACAAACTAAGTCAGGAAAAGATAGAGAGATATTGATGAAATGAATTAATGAGATACATTTATAGTGCCACGGGTGCGAAGGTTTGGGCAATTGCGGTATTATGCGCCTCAAATAAAACCAATCTACAGTTTTAGTATCAAGAACAACGTGTTTTTTTGTTTGTTACTTTTTGATGATTCAAACCCGGACTGGCCACCGATCCAATAGCCGGTTACCTTTACAACATGTGTCATGCAGCAATTTCTATAGTGTACAAATTTTGGCATTCTCTTCTCACACGTTAAAATCGTCGGAAGTGTTGGGAAATGATAACTGGTAATGTCACTTTAGTCCGGGAAAGTTGAACAATATACACACATTTTTTATTCATGCTAGAATGATAAGCCGTATAACCATTAAGAGTAGCTTCTGTCTCGGTCATGTTAGAGATTGTGGGTCCACGTTGAGAAATGATTCTCAAGCATCCACTAACTATATCATGTTAATTTTCAAATAGAAGGGGCAAAAAAAGTCTCTTAAAAGTGCAAATCGACAAATAATTTTATTAGTCTAAAATTAAAAAACATTACGTTTTTAAGTTATAATATTATCACACATTTAGAAATCAAAGTGATAATAATTAATTACGTTTAAAAATTCATTTGAGATTTCTTAATTTAAAGAATTAAAACGTGACTCGCGCGATTCCTTTTCAGCTACGCGTGCAGATCCTTCTCAATCGATTTCTATCACGCAATCCACCCAAGAGTTTAACAACAAAACTTAGTAGTAACTAAAGATGGAAGAAAATATGATGGATGGTTGAGATTTGGGATAGAGAGAAACCTTGTTGAAAGGCTACAAAGGATTCTGATCCACTTGAACCCAGTCCCTCAGCTTTGAGCAAGTCGTTATAATGTGAGTAAACACTTATTTTAGTTCTTCAATTTGCGAGACACTCTTGTAATAGTTCTTCAATTTAAATAATGATGAAAAAAATTTCTCATTTTATTCTGCATTTTAATTACTGATGTTAAAAGTCAATACAACGTTAGTTACGTCATAATTTAGCATGTTATGTGTCAACTAAGTCTTTCACCTTCTCATTTCACTTGAATTTCCTATCTGTCACATATAATGGACCAAATTGAAAAGTTTTTCATTTGAGATAAAAATATGATTTTTTAAATTTATTTTAAGTTTCATGCAACATGATAGAGACAAGTGTTTATGAAAATTTTCTTTTCCTTCTAACCTTCTTGTCACCTCTACTTTTATAGATCATATACTATTTTATACATGTCAGAAGTTTAGTCATTGAAGGCAATAAGAATGATTTTGAGGAGTATATATTGTTAGCAACTATGATTCTATGAACTAAGTGTTTGAAAGAGAGTTTTAAAGAGAAACTCAGATTTCGTACACCCAATTTCGAAGGATGAATGTTATTTGATCTAGTTTGTGCTTTAGCCATACATGATCATGTTGTAAAACAAATAAAAACAAGAACATTTAACAATGTTTAAATTTTCATTTATTTGGTCAAAATTTATTTTAGTTTTAATTTTTTAAATACATTCATATTGCATGATACCACACAAGATAAATAAGACACATTATAATATCACATCATCATTTTTGTTATTTATTTAATTAGTAGATATTATCTTATTTACATTTACACAATTAAAAAAATAGGATAACAAATTAATAAAATAACAACAATAGATTAACTAATGGTGTGGTTAAGTCTTTTATGTTTCAAGTCATAAATCATATTATAATGATATATAAGAATATTTTTAATATTGATTACTTAACAAATTGTTTATTTTAAGATATTATTGTGTAGTTTTTTTACCATTGGAGGAGATTTATGTATCATGATCAATTGTTTAAAATTAAGCTTCATTACTTTTATAAACAACAATTGCTTATGATTAAAAAAGTATTTTCTAATCTTAATTAAAATAGTTGAACTAAAATTTTAATTACCACAAAAATAAGTGTAAATAAAAAAAAAATTAGAAATGTAGGTCATTGAAGAGTTGGTTAAAATTATAACATTATAACAAAATATGTGTAAATTATTAAAATATAATGTGATATTGCAAAGATAAATAATAGAAGATAAAGAATTAAAATAAATTATTTAAATTATAATTTTTTTGGAATTATTCTAACAAAAAAAATCACATTATAAGTCATAAAATAATGTCATGTAATCATGCATTATGAAAACAAGAATTAACAATTAAACCAAAATTTTAAAATTAAACTAGAACAATAATTACATTTATGAATAAAAGAATTAAAGACAAAATTTGCAAAATTGTAACTAAACCAACTCAACAAAGTACATGGTCCACTAAATTGGATGTGCACCATTGTCTCATCAAACTTACAATTTTATAAATTTATTATAAAAATTTGTGATGATTTATAATTATCTTATAATATTTTATTAAAAAATTCAAATAAAATTTTAATTAAATTATAGTAGTATTTTTAGTTAACATATTTTTATTAATTTTATATAATTAACTAAAGTAAAAAAAAAAAAAACATACACAAACATAAATGCATAAATATCTAATAAATAAGAATATAAATAAATAAAGTATTATATACATAAACTAATATGATGATCCGTGCAATATACGAACTAGTTATTAAATTTTAAAATATAAAATTCTCATTTAAAGATATGAAAAAAATTTGCTCATAATTTTTTTTTTGTTATCATAAAAATAATTTTTTTTATTATTTTAATTATTATTTATATAATTTTATAAATTAAAAATAAATAAATTAAAATTAAAATTTTCACCGTCAATTGTACAAGATTTTTATGCATAATTTTTTTATTTTTATTATTATAAAAATAAATTTGTGTATTGATCAAAATGAATTTAATTATTTAAATTAAAATATATATTTATTATAATTAAATTTTTTATAAATTAAAAGATAAATAAATAAAATTTCAAAATTTTTATTTAATATTTTTATAATTTTTTTTATTTTTATTATTACTAAAATATAAATTCGAGTATGAATATATTTTTTAGAAATGTAAGTATAAAAAAAATAACATAATGTCCTATTTAAAGTTTATCTATTGTGCGTTATTGAACACACAATTATGCTATCTTTGTATCCATAAAAATCAGTCCCCTGTAGTGAAAAAATGGTGAGACTTTTCGTGAACCCAATCATTTCAATTTTCAATAATTGCTCTCCTTACGAATGTCACAACTCAGCATCGTCCAAAAACTCCTCAATTTTACATAAAAATATATTTTTTAAAGGGCTCAAACTTTATATAATTAAGAAATAAGTTAAACTTGTGAATAAATAATATATTTACCTATCATAAGTTTTTTTATGCTATTATTTAATTATAAATTATTATTTAGCATAAGTTGATCAATTTATAATAATTATCTTTAAAATTATATTAAAAATGTAAAATACTTACATAACTTTTTTTTATACAGGCAAAATCATGAATTGCGCAAATTCAGGACTTCAGAACCAGAAAGTTACATATAGAAAGAGAATAGGACACGTGATTCTCCTGACTCGAAAGTACCCAAAACCAGAACGTACAAGTTGTGCTAATTCAAGCTTATTTAAAATCAAAACTCTTTTTTCCTAATATGTTTTTATTACTTAGTCTTAATGGATAACTGATAAAGATTTAAAATTACATTTGGATTAACTACAAAAGACATTTCAATAATTATTTATATCTATAATTTGTTGTTATAATCAATTAGAGAAATAAGTTTCATGTTTGAATATGCTAAATAAAAATTATTTATAAAGTACTATTTCATTTAAATAATATAAATTAATAATTTACTTAAAAATACAAAATAATGTATGAAGTTTTTTTGTAACAATTTTTCATTTTAAGATAATTAATTGTTGGAGATAAAATAAAATAAAAATTAGCTAAACAAAAAGCTCCAAAATTTTGCTTACCGTTAAAAAGTTTTCTCTCATTAAAAACTACTTTTTTTTGTTCCATTACCGTTAAAAAGTTTTTTCTCATTAAAAACTACTTTTTTTTGTCCCATTGATTCTTTTGTGGAAGCGTACCAGTTTCTTTTTTTAGAAATAAAAAGCATTAAACAAGTTTTACCCCCCGAAAATTAGTCACACTGATTGTACAGTAAGATTTTATAAAGTTTACTATATTATAGAATATTATGTTGAAAATAATCTAACTTTTGTATAAATTTCTAACCCCAATTACATAAGATAATATTGTTTAAAAATGTATGGCCCTCTTCCTTTATGTAACACATGTATCATATATATGCCTAAATATATAAATTTGTTGGACAAAAAAATTGTGTACACACACCCAGGCACACTGAACACGATGTCGAAAATAATATAACCTTCTGTATAAATTGCTAACCAAATTATATAAGATAATATTGTGTGTGCGAATAAAAGTTACAAAGTCAGAGAGGAAGAAGAAAATCTGGATGCTTTCCTTAAGCTTGCCCCACCAATTGCAGTAAAATAATAATAATTTCTTACATTTCTAATTTATCTCAACTGTTGATTTTTTTTTTGGTTGGAAATCATGTTCCGTTAATCTAGCTTTTTTTTTTTTCTAAATTGACTCTTAATTGTAGGCAAAAAAAAAAAAAATCATTAACCTAACTCAGCTCTCCGTGGACTACTATTTAAATGTGTAGTTTATGGGTTTCCTTATTCACCAAAAGAAAATTATGGTTTTCCTTTTTAACTGTTTTAAAAATTTACTTTTAATTTTTAATTAGTTTCTCGTATTTTACTCTTAACCTAAATATACGACCTAATATTTAAAAAACTAGTTCAAATAAATAAAGGTACAAAATATAAATATGATAATAATACATAACTAAAAATTAGGTTATGGAGCTAATAAGTTAGCTTTTGGAATTCATCTCATTTATTACTTCTAATTTTAAGTTAACTTAATTTGATATTATATAATGTTTTTACATTAAAACTATAAAATCTTTTATGAAAATAATTTTATTTGAGTTAGATAAGACCATTATACACAACAAAACATTTTTCTCAATTATTTAACATAATTACAAATCTAAAATTTAAACTAAAGACAACAAATTAAGCTAGAATAACTTCACATTAATTTGTTTAGATATCATTTTGATACAATTTTAACTTAGTTACTAGTCATTAATTGAGCTTTTTTTTTATATAAGTCATATGAAGTCTTTTATTTTATTTTATTATTATTCTTATTATTATTAATAAAGCTGCCAAAGTGGGTGGCTCGGTTCAATCCTCCATGAATTATCCATTAAATGGATTAACCCAACTTAGCTCACTTTCTAATAAACCATAAAAAAGCTAACTCAATCCAGCCTACCATGGATTGGTGAATTAAGTGGATTGACCTACTTTAAATTAAAAATTAAAAAATTTTAATTTAAAAAATATATTTCAATATTTTTTCACAAATATAACTAGAAGAAATAAATAGTTTAAAATAAAATTATAAAATAATCTAAAAATAGTCTTACAATACAAAACAATCTTAAATAATAAAAATAAACAAGAATAAAAACTTAACAAAATGTTTGAAGTCTTGAACAACATAAAATAGTCTAGAAGTTGATAAACTTTCAAGACTTTTACAAAAAGTCTTTCCCATAAGATTATTGTTGTTTTTGTCATCAACAATATTAGAGTATTGCATGGATAAATCTACAACAACTTCATCTTTTTTAACATCTTTCTCTTCATCTATAAAAAAGGCTAATTAATTAACAATGACAGATTAAGGAATAGAATAATTATAGTAATAATAAGTTATAAAAATTATTAGGCTCAACAAAACCATGTAACCAATTTTGAGTTAAAATAAGTGATTCAACATTGTCAAAAATAATGAATGAATGATATTTGATTAGCACACAAGAACCAAGACTAAATGTATACTCACTAACAACTGTAGTGATGGAAATATTTAGCACATCACAAGTCATTTTTGACAAATTTGAATAATGGTCTTGACAATCCTTCTAATAATCCAACACATCTAATTTATTAAAAAACTTTGGATCAAGATTCCCTTCATCCAAATAAAGATTCAATTTAGACCTTCCATTGTTATTAACATGTTGGCTCAAATAATCAACATATTTCTATTACATCATAAGAAAAATAAAATAAATAAATAAACAATCAATGATATAATTAAATAATAGTAAAATTCAATGAAATAAATAAAAGTAATTTAAATTAATTGACTTACATCAAATGCATCTATCACTTGGTTATCATTTGTATAAGAAATTTGTTGCGTTGGAGAAGAAATTTGACAAGTTGAAACAGTTGACTCATTTGAATTTGCTTCAACATATTCCTCAAACAACTTATACATATTTTTCTTTAACTTACTAATCTTCTCTTCACAAATAAAAAGATCAATCTTTGAATAATAAAACCTAATTGTATCAAACTTCATTTGTGGATCAAGAATAGCTCCAATAGCAAGAATCTCACAATAGTCGTGTCAATACTTGCTAAACTTGTTTATCATGCTCAATGTCATATCTCTAATCATCAGATCATCACTTTTGACATTTTTTCGCAACAAACATTTAATTTTTCAAACTTGCATGAAGTAATGATTAGTAGTGAGATACGATGTATTAGAAAGAAAATTAATCATAACATAAAATGACTTTAAGAAGTCATATTTTCTCAGCTCTTTTTCATTCATCATTTGAAAGGCAATCACCACAATTTCTATCATGGATAGCCAAACATCCAAAGGCACAACGATATTTAATTACACTTTCAATCATGATATAGGTAGAATTCCATCTAGGGATAACATCCATTTTCAAACCTACCCTAGTATCAATACCCTTACTTGAATAACACAATCATTAAATACAGTCTGTTTTGCCTCTAATGATCTCACATACTTTATATTTTTTCTAATCTTTTGCAAAACATCAACAGTCACCTTTAAACCCTCTTAAACAATAAGATTCCACACATGAACACTACACCTCACATGAAAATAATCATCATTACACACAATACTATTTTGCAATTTCAATTGCTCACTCAAAATCTTTATCAACACCTCATTGGCAGTAGCATTGTCCAAAGTGAGAAAATATCTTTCTATTTATCCCCCAGTCAAGCAATAAATGAAAAAAAAATTTGTCAAATCATAAATAGTATGTAAAGGGTCCATTTTACAGAAAGCAATAATCTTGCTATTCAAATTCCAACTACTATAAACAAAATGAGCAGTCAAACAAATATACCCTTCTTAAGTTATAGAAGTCCAACAATCATATGTTAAGCAAATCTTATTGTGGCATTTACACATTACAAGTTTCATTTTCTCTTTTAGTTCAAGATACACTTTTCAAATATTAGACACAATTGTATTCTTACTTGGAATTTTGACATATGGATGTAAATATAAAAGCAATTCCCTAATGCCTTTATATTCAGCAAACTTAAATGGCAACCTATGTTCGAATAATAGCCCTTGAAATCAAATCATTTACATGTTTTTGGTCTAATTTCCTAGACCTCAATTTTCCTGCATGATCAATTATCATTTTTCCTCCATCTTTGTCTTTTAATTTACTTAATATCGAACACTTTGACAAATCATGCATCATTGATGAAGTCCCTATTTTTTTTACCACCAATAACATATTTTATTCCACAACTATATGTAGCTTTTTCATTACCATTTTTTTTACCAATTTTAGTAAAATCAACTCAAACTTTAGATGTAATTATTTTAGGTTTCTTATTTCTTTTATCAATATCTTTACCCTCTTTCTCAATCTCTTCTTGGATTGGTTGCATATATTCATTCACACCATTTAAACCATCACCAATAACATCATTATTTACAATTTCATAAAGTGTTCTATAAATAAAAAGATTTTCACAAAAATGTAAAATCAATTAATCAAACATGACCGTTTAGTGTGCTAAATCCAAGAAAGTTAAGATAGAAAAAAAAATAGTATTTGCACACCAAAACTAAAATACATTTCCACTCACTTATGATTAAGTTTTATATCAGTATATCATAACCAAAAGGGACAAAGAATGAACGACAAGAACAACATTTAAGTTTTAACATCCACTTTGATGTACTTATAAAATTTTGAATATGATCTTACTAATAGGATACAAGGATGAAGAGAATGAACAACAACAAGAACAATTACCTAAATAGTTTTGTCTTTAATGTTGAAGTGGGCTTGGTAGATGAAAAACTCCTCTTCTTGCCTAACAAGCATAGAGACATCGTGGGAGGGCTAAAAAGGCAAAAAAAATGTTATATTTTCAAAGGATAGAGGTGGATACATCAAGCCAAAGCTTCCAAAGGTTTAGTACTCCTAACCGCATTTGTTTGTCCTACAAATGAAAGCTAGTATCAAATATAGTTGGTCTGTTATTGTAAATTTTTCAATGGAATTTTAACAAATGTTGTTGCATTTATATCAATGTATTCTAGTTTGACTATGTGTTTATGTCTTGTTTTTGTTACATCAAACTGGAAACATATTATTGATTTTAATGTTATGTAAAGCCTTAAAAGTGTCTTACTGTTGGTGGTCTAGCGGTGCAAGAATGACAGTTGGTGGTCTAGCAATAATACCGACAGGATGCTAGCAATAGCAAGAGAGACGAGTCTTGCCAAACATCTAGCGATAACAGTAGCAACAGTGACGATTGGAGACAAAATTGGTGATGCGACAAGCACAACTAGAATAGTGAAAGACTTCAAAGGGACTGAGGGAGGTAAAGTTGCAAAGGTGTGAGATTAATAGTTGGTGGTCTAGCGGCCATAATAGCGTTAGGTTTTGCAAAGAGGTGTGATAGAGAGACTTGTGTTTTTTGCAAGGTAAACGAGAAAGACACCCAAAGAAGAGAACTAATTGGTTTTCAAAAGGGGATCATAAAAAAAAATGAAGTTGATTGATACTCTTAACCCGTGGACCAACTCAGCTTATTATGGATTTTGTCTGAGTGGATTGGATTAATATTTTCATAACTAGAAAATGTAAATTTTTTTCAACTCAACCCAACCCAAACCTCTGATAAATTAAGTTAACCCACAAATCCTAACTCATTTTGACAATACTAATTATTATTATAATAATGATAACGATGATAATAATGATACAAGTCACTTGAAGTCTTGATGCAATCAGAACATCACCATGTCAAAATTTGGATTAAATTAAATTTGACTACCTTGAACTATAAACATCATTGCGACAATCTACAATTGAATGCTTAAGGAGTTTTAGAACCAACCTTTTTTCCATTAAGGTACGTTTGGAAGTTAAATTTTAGAGGGAAAAAAAGGACAAATATTTAATTTTCATATTTATATAGCTATATAATATTTATAAAAATATGCAAAAGATTATCACATTAAATTTATACTAACTATGATTGTATTTTACATTAAAATAATATTTATTAACAATGAAAAATTTATCCTCTCCTTTATTTCTCTAACTCAGAAATTCCCTTAGGTTTCCATTAAAATATTTCTTCATACTAGAGCTTATTTTAAGGAGAATACTTCATTCACTTTGTATGCATCAAGCATTGGTATATATCTGCTGCAGCTAATTAGCACCAGGAACATCAAACGGTTACTTGAAATATCGCATAGACGCCTACGGTGCCATAGTGGCATACTTTAACTGTGGAGATCAAAAAAAGACTCGGAATTAGAACCATCCCTTCATATGTTACCCGGAAGTGATTCCCCTATCTCATTCTTTCGCTTCCTTAATCCCAACATAACTCTGCAGCGACAAGACTAGCTTGGTTTGTAGAAGAATGTGACAATAAAAATAATGATACTTTTATACTTATTTATAGAAGTAAGAAATGAAAAAAAAAAAAAAATCAAATAGAAATCGGTAGGGTATGGAACATAAATACAGTATGATATAAATATAATCCTGAATCTAGCTTAGACAGGGTAGGAAATAAACTTCAAACCTTATCTTCTTTCTGGATTACCAAGCTGTACCCAAAAGTCACTACAATTTGTATTGGGTATGCTCGTATCATAGTTTCCTCGAGTGTAACAGTGATGAAGCCATTTTCAAATGGAAGATGGCATATAAAATGGTCTGCCCTAAGTAAGGTCCCCAGCAAAGAACAGCTCTTTGGTGAAAAAAAGGTAGCGTTCCTGCAATATCTCGAGGGAATGGCCATGTTTAAAACTTAAATGTAAACATATTAATTATACAACATTGACTCATGTTTAGAACCATATTTGAAAATTATAACTTGCAAATGATCGTATATATATTCTCCAATATTTATGAACACAATAAAGCAAGCATGCATGTAATGGAAGGAGCAACCTCCTGGGCACCTTCTAGTCCTCCCTTAATGAAAGTAACTAGCAATTTGAATAAGGGAGGACTTCCCACCTTGAAGTTGCAGTATTGACTTCATCAACCAAATGTTAATGAATTTAGCTTCTTTTCATACAATTTGGCGCGTCGAAGAGCATCTAAGGCTTCGGCTTGTTTCCCAGAACGTTTCAAATTAAGTGCCTTGACTTTTTCTTCTTTGATTCTTTCTTCTAGTTGAATTCTCTCTTGCTTAGAGTTTTCAACTTTAGCATTGGATTTCACAGTCTCTTGTCTTTCTGGGGCTTTCGACACAACACTTGCTTCATCAAGTCCAACAGCTTTCAGAGCGGATAACAGTTGAGGATCGAGAAAATCCTCAACAGTCACGTCATCTACACCATCCGACTTATTTGAATCTTGAGCTGTCAACTCCTCCAACTGGGTTTCAATTGCCTTTGCCCGTTCAAACTCAGCTTCGGCTTCCTCAATTCGGCCTTCCCTCCGTAGCTTAAGGGCTTGACGTTTGTGCCCCAGAGACTCTTGTTGCAATTTGAATCGATCACGGCTACTCAATGGTTTTGAACTGACATTGGATGATTCTTGTTTCTTTTGTACAACATTTGTAGCATGGAAAACATTGCTCACAGAGGCAGCGTCTGGCTGCGCACTTCCATCCTCCAAACCCTTCTCCAACAGCTTGGCCTGCCGGAGTTCCTCCTTAGCTTCTGCTAGTTTCCCTTCTCTTTTCAAAGTAACCGCCTTCCTTTTATGAGCCAAAATTTCCTGACTCAAGTTAAGGTGGTGCTGAGAAGCATTATCCTGAACAGCATTTGACTCATTTATGTTTGGCTTTTCAAATGCCCTAGTTACTTCTCTTTTTTGAGTTGTATCAGTGTTTTTGAATCCCTGACCTTGGTTAAAATTCACTGTAGAGTCCAAATGAATAGCAGGACCAGCTTGAGATGAACTACGTGAACCATGTTTATATTCTTTATGTTTTTCAGGCAATATTTCAGAACTATGGGTACCATCACCAGTAAGTAAATCTACCATATCCATAGAGTGGCCAGCTGAGGAGCTATGACCAATGTTTTTTTCTGCTTTCATCTTTTTTGAAAGATTTTCACTTGATGTATTCGCCTCAGCAGGTAATGAATGCTTACCATCTGCAGAGTGAGAAGTTGCAGGAATTAAATTATCAGACTTCCTTAAGATGGGAATATTTGTATCATTGTTGATTCTTGCTAAACCAAATGTTGATTCAGAACTATTCTTACTTGACCAAACTACGGATGAGGAGGCTGAAGCATTATCAACTTCGATAGCAACTCCCAAACTTCCATGTCTTTCCTGGAAGTCAGATGATTCAGACAGAACACATTGTTCATCCTTGGAAACATTAAGTGACAAGTCCTTGTTCTGGTTCCTAAAATCTTCAATTTGAGCTTCCAAAGTTTTGGCCTGCCTTAAAATTTCCTCAGCCTCTTCTATCTCTCCCTTACGCCTAAAAGCAAGTGCCTTCCTTTTCAATGTTAAAAGTTCTCTTTGAATCTCTCCCTTACTTCTCGAAGCTGTAGCAGGAGTGCCTGAAGAGGAATCATGTGCAGATAGATCCATAGAGTGTGCAGACCTACCAGTAGCTTCCTTAACTGGCTCTTCTTTTATGGTCACAGGTTCAGATTCATCATCCTTCCACCCTAGATTAGTAAGCATTGAATTCAATGTAGGGTCATGCATATCCTCTTCTGAAACAGTCACGTCCCTTTCTTCATCATCTGGAGGATTGACAAGTCCGTCTTTCATCACAGTACCCTCAACTGATGCTTTATTCTTTGCAACTTCCATCTCTGCCATTTGGGCTTCTAATGCTTTGGCCATTTTAAGAACTTCCTCTGCATCCTCAGCTTTCCCTTCACGCGTGAAAGCAAGGGCCTTCCTCTTTAAAACCAAAAGTTCCCTCTGAATTTCAGCTTTACTTCTTGGAGCTGGAACCAAGATATTTATGGAATGCACACTTAGAGAAGCATCATTGACTGGAACAAAACGATTATTGTCTTTCTTCGAAGGCTTGCTTGGAGAATTAGAAAGATCGTTATTGTCATCATTCCAACCCAAGTCCCTAAGGAGCGAAAGATATGTTGGATCAGACATATCTTGATCTGTTATGTCATCTTCACTACCTTCCTCAAGTGGCAGATTTCTACTGAAATCAACTTGCTTATGCACTGTCTGTGGAACATTATCAGCAATAGTCGTTCGTGATGTTTTAAGATTCAAAGCCTTATCCATCTCCATCAGCTGACGTTCAAGAGCTGCACCTTTCTGCATTTCTTCTTCTGCTTCATTCATTTTCCCTTCCCTTCTCAATGTGAGAGCCTTCTTTTTCAAACTCAAAAGCTCTCTTTGAATCATCAATCTGCTTTTTGGTGCCACTGTGGAAGCAACATTATTAGTAGCACTAGTATTTTTCTCATCTAGTTGAATGGAGTCTGATCCATTACCAGCAATTTCAGAACTCACATCTTTCCTTACAGCAGTAGATTTTTGTGACATTGTATTATAATCTTCAGGTCCAGAGCTGTTAAGTCCCCTTTCTAATAACTTTGCCTTTTTCAAAAATGCCATTGCTTCTTCAGTATTGCCTGCTCGCTTTTGATTAAGAGCCTCTCTTTTTAGAGACTGAATTTCTCTAAGCAATTCTTCTTTAGATGATGTATTTTCAGGTTCAGTCCAACCTAATGATTCTAAAGCGCCAGCTATTTCAGGGTCCATCATATCCTCATCGGTCACTTCAAAATTACCATCAAGGTCATCAGAGATAGCCAAAAGGTGTTCAAAATCAAAACCATGTCCATGATTATGCACATTAGATAATTCTTTATCATCATCCATGCCACGAATTAATGTCGATAGCTCATCATCAGAATCTTCAGCTTCAGCAAGGAGTTCCTGTTCTTCCAGTTCCTTTTCTAAAATTTTAGCTCTTTTCAATTCCACTTTGGCTTCTGCAAGTTTACCTTCACGCTTCAGCATAAGAGCATTTTTTTTCAGAGCAACAACTTGGGACTTGTCAATCTTGCTGCCCTTTTGATCACCAGTTTTTGTAAAGACTTCTCCAATTAGTGATGAGAGCTCACCCTCCAAACTCAAGTTTGATGACTTTTTGTCTTCAATATGTAAGTCCATATCAGACCATCCCAGCTCTCTAAGTTCAGAAGTAAGATCATCCTTTTCTCTACCCACATGAGAAAGTGACTTTGTTTTTCTGTCAGGCTCTGCAGGAATACCTTTGTTAAGCCCGTCAGACAAGTTTTCAGAAGGCAAACTCTTCTTACGAGTCTTCCTTAATTGAAGTTCCAAAGCATCAGCCTGCCTCTCAAGTTCCTTCCCTCTCTTAAAAGCTTTCAATGCCTCCTCAGATTTCCCCTCTCCTTTCAGAATTTTATGCTTCTTTTTCTCTTCCACTGCTTGCTTACGTAACTCATCAGGAGTGGTGGATCCCAAATCAATACCCAAAACATTAGGCTTGTCATTTGAGATAATTTTGTGTATGTCTCCATCATAATTGGAACTACTTGAAGAAGACGCAACACCAACTGATCTTTGTCTGCTAGGAACTTTGTCACTGGTTTGACCAAGAATCTGGTTCAAAACTTCATCTTCATCTGTAGGTGCTGATTTCAAGCTCCCTGGATATATTGAAATGAATATTCAAAAGTATGGAACCATGTAGTAATAATGAAAGTCAAATAAAGGAATGCTACTCTAACAAAATAGTGTGTTTGAAAGCCATATTAAGAAAAACAAATAAAAATACCTCTCCCAGGTCTGCGTCCATGTCGCAACTCAAACCGTGCTGCCTCTTCTAGCTTCTTACAAGGTTCACAAATACGCACAGGTGAATCACCTTGTCCACGTAAAACCATTCTTTGTTGGGTACAACTTCCGCAAAAGATTCCCCCACACCTCCTGCAGTGATGCTGAAATAAAAGAAAATTGCAAAAAAGTAAATAAACACATTTTGGACAAGGAATTCAGTTTGAGTTCAATTAAATTCATTCTTATAAGCAAACGTGGAAAATCATCTTCCAGTTCTTGGCATCTCATGTTTCACAAAAAATGATCAAATGAAATTGACAACCATATTATACATTTAATGCAACCAAGGATTCCATCAAGCTTCAAACTAAAGTCTGAATGAAAAAAGGATTCAACTAGGTAAGCTTCAAACACGGTGAGTTATCCTCTGTGAGGCACTGCTACCAATGGCAGTTGGCAGAAGGCTAAAATTCTGCCATATAAACATGCCATCGCAGCCTATGATGCTGCCATAGTGGGCCTCCCTTCACAAATTGCCTATGTTGATTGGCAAAAAATCCACCATGCCATTCAGCCAAGGCGGCCATGGTGCCACCATTTCACAACAGTGCTCTTAGGCAAGTTACAGATGCAATGCACAAAGGAACAAACATCAAAACACAGTCACATGACATGGACAATTTATACTTTCTAACTTTATATGAACGAGTAGGAAGCAAAATTTTGCATATACATTTCTAAGAGGAAAATGAGCAGCAAATGAACTGCTATTGAACATGGCTTCACTTAGCAAATAGAATTTGTACATACAATATTTCACTGAACTAAGTTTTAATCACTTTTCATTAAAAAAAAAGTGCAAACTTAATACGAAATTAACTATCTGCACCATACTAAAAACAAAAAAATCATACACGCACACAAGCATCCAAACACTGAAGCCAAAAACCAACTAGCATAACGACATCAGCCACAAAGCTCTAATCATTCATGAATAATAAATGAGCGAAATTTAACTACTTTAAGATTTTCTGAATTACCCACATAAAATCCAGCATTCTGAAGGGAAAATAAATCATGGGTTTTCTCTCTAATTGCAAAAAGTTTATGTATTTACCCTCCGGAAAACCCTCCTAAAAAATTAAATATGAACAATGATAACCGGAATAAACCTTGCGGTTGATGAAGGTGAACTGAGCGGAACAGCCTTGGCAGTGTGAGGCATCGACAACCCAATTGTTCCCTCGCAGCGAAGGCTTTGGTGGCAACCCGATCTTCTCCAACATGTTGCTCCTTTTCACGTCTTCTTAAGATCGAAAAACTCAGAAATCAAAAGAAAGGTACAATACAAATCGTGTTTTGTCACAGTGAGACTCTGAAGAAAAAGTAAAGAAGAAAAGCGATGATGGTTGATGTTGATGAAGATCGCAGAACGAGTTCACGACTCCGGTGCCTGCACGCCAAGTTGCTCGTAATTGTCAAATGTAAAGTACGTCTTTTTTTAAAAAAACATTATAAAGAATTTAAAAAATATATATTGTTTGATGAGCCCAAAATGATGAGGCCTAAAAGTAATGGATAAAAGCCGGCCTATATATTCTTTCACCCGTTTTACTATTCCCACATCCCACTTTCTATTTATTTGTTTTAGAAAAATATTTTTAACGAAAATGTATTTTTTTTGTGTATTATATACACATACATAATTTAAATATTTTTCATTGAGGAATTTGGTCTAGATACACAAGTACATTTTTATTGTGTATTTAATTTATTTTATTTTTTATTAAAAATTTAGTAAATTTTAGTTAGTTGATTAATATTAAATAAAATATTAATTAATTTAGTTAACTTTGATACTAAATTTTATTTGTTTTTAAATAAGTTAAGTATAAATTAACATAATAATTAAAATAAATGTTAGTAACATTTTCTCTAACACAATCTTTCTAATCATATTCTATATGATTAAGTGAAATTATTAAAATTTATTAATTTTTGTGAGTCTTACTTTTCATTTAGTAAAAAAAAATTATTTAAAAATAGGAACCACCAAAATTAATAATTTTCAACAAATTTTATTCAATCACAAAGAAAGTGTTAAAAAAAAAGGTTGAATATCAAGTTTTATCCTTCATTTTTTTTTTGTTCAATTTGATCATTTATCTTTTAAAAAATTTAGTTTAATCTTTTATATTTTTTAGTTGGTTCAAAATGATCCCTACTGTTACAATGTTAACGAAAAACGTTAATGGATCTTCTTCTTCCCTAAATCCTAATTTTGAATTATGGTATGTCATCATCGGAGACAATTTTTTAAGACTATTCCATTTTTTTTTCCTATGTTGCTTCATCTCTTTTTGCTCCCCATAACTCCTACCTTTGCATCACCACTATAATCATTGTTAACCATCTTTCTCCACTCCCAACGAATCAAGTTCCTCTACTTTTAACCTTTCTACAAACCCAATGTAGCAATCTAGAATTCAAAAAATCTATGTTCATTCTGTCAATTGAATAGGTGGTAATAAAAACAAAAAACAAACTAAAAATGGAATTAAAAGAAAGAATGCAACATAATCAACATCAAAATTGACAGTAGAAAAATTCAATCTAGTAGTTGATCAAAATCCAAAAAGGTAAAATAAACCTTATGAGAAAGTAAAATGTTGAATGTTAATTGTGTGAAAAGTGCAAAAACATCGATAAGTCTATCATAATCACATCAAATCAAAGAATCAAGTTGGAAAAAACACACAAGAGACGGTGAGGGAGAAGAAGCAACAAAGGAACAATTGCCAAAAATTGCTTTCAACAACAACACATAGTGAAAAATTAGGATTTGAGAAAGAAGATCACTTAATATTTTCCATTAATATTATGATGGTAGGGACTAATTTGAACCAATTTAAAAATGTAACATAACATAAAAATAAGATGGAGGGCCAAAGTGCTATTTAACCATAAGAAAATGTCAAATAGTGTCAAAATAAAACAACATAACATAAAACAATACAAAATACAAACTAGAACTTGGCACACCAGCATATTAAAACTCGAACTTGGATTACTAATTAAACTATAATAACTTTGTACAAATGATCCACATACTCACTAACATTTTTATCCAATTTTAAAAATACTACTTGCAAGTTGCAAACAAAACCTAACAATGATATTATTTGAAGTGTAAGGTTATGTACTAAACACATAATTTTCAAAATTGGAATATTTATCATTACATGAGAGCATGATTCCCTTACCAAAATATGAGTAATCATAATTTATTTTTTTAGGCTAGACATTTTATTTTATTTGTGAAGAACATAAATTTATTTCAACCTTTAATAATTGACATATCTAATATAGGAACAAATGTAAGCACATATTATGTGTTTCCATTAGTTTATTTTGAACTTTTAAAATAGTTATAATCTTATTTTTTTCATAATTATTTCCAAATTTGTAATTAAACACAACCTTTTTTCTTTATTAAAATAGTTTGCATTAAGTTTAAATATAAAAAAAAAGGTTAGATAAGATTAAGTTGCACAAATTTAATTTTATATTATCCACTATTTAATAAAAAAGATTAGATTTAACAAAGATAATAATTCAAATCTCACCCTAAAGCTCCTCCTTCCAACCTTTTTAATCCTCTTCATTTTTCTCCAACTTTTTTTGTCATCTTTAACCTCACACTTTTCTATTCTCTCTCTTCTTTTATCTTTATTTCACAAAAAATTGAATTTGAACATGCTTACTTACATGATAAATTAAATAATATTTTTACATAAAAGTGACAAAGATGAATATTAGTCATTAAATTGTATTATAAATTATTTATTAAAATTTAAAAGTTGTAACCTATTAAAATAATTATATTCTGTTTTAGTAATCAATTATTTTTAAATAAATTTAAATGTTATTCTTAATTATCTATTATATAATCATATAACCATATAATATAAGTTTATTTTATTTTATTTTTCACATGTATCATAGCAATCATATATGCAACAACATTAAATGTGAGTGTTTCTCCTGATAAAGATTTTAATCTTACTTTGATTTGTTACGTTGTAAGAACATTACTCCTACTAAATTCATCACTCGTTGATAAAAATAATTTTTTTCATTCTGTATAAAAATGACTTTCTTATTATTATTTTTATTATGTAAACACATTTGTTGTATGATTGTAATCAGAATTTTAAACAATGTTAGAGAAAATAATTTAATAAAAATAATCTGATATTTTTATGATAGTAAAACCTTTTTTTCGAACTCAAAAAAATTAAACTCTCCCCTTCTTCCATGAGATTAATGGTGAGAAGCATAGTTTAAAAACAAGGTATTTTCATTTAACTCGTTGACTAAATTGGAAAGCACTCGTTTGTATTTTCATCCGTAACCCAAATGAGCCTTCACGCCTTAAAAAGAAATAAACCACAACACAAGCTTAAACTCAACAGTAAGAATACTTAGATTATTTAATAAACTATTTGATTTATTGACAAAATCTACTGCTTTGCAGATAATCCAGAAATAAGCTGAGCACTTAGGAATAGTTTGAAAATTGGAAATCCGTTATCATGATCCATAAATTGGAAATCCATAAAACGAACAATTTTATGGTGTTAATCATGCTACAATGTCTTCATTAGGCAACAGCCCTTTCACCTCCACCACAAAGACAAATGAAAAAAATTAGTGTTTTAGCGGCAAATGATATGAGGCAATAAATAAAAACAAAATAAAACATGGTGATTGTAAATTGGCATTGTCATAACTAATGCTATGTAACTCGCAATCGTTTTAATTTTCTCACTCGTGTTTGTTGTTAATGAGGAGAAAATAATGAAAAGCATAGTCACTCCATGAAGTGCTCTGCAATTCCACTTTGCATGAATGAAATGCTCTCTCCTAGAAATTGGTCTTCAGTGAGTCCCAATCATCCACAAAAGATTTAATAACCATTGATCTGAGGCCTTGACGTAGGACCAACAAGCCGTGAAAAAGGCACTTGTGTCCTGCTGTTGCCAGTGTTCAGACCCCTTTGACCTGAAAACCTATCATTTACTTTTGGATCTGATACAGATCTGGAGAATGCTTGTGCAAGTTCAACTGCTGAAGCTGCTCTACCATATCGAATACCGGCAGCAGCTGGAGATGATTTTGGCTGCTGCTCTGCAGGCTTACGCCATGTCTCAGGTGAAGGTTGCCTCTCAGAGGCCTGCTGCTGCTGCTGCTGCTGCTGCTGCTGCCTATCAGTCTCCCTCCCGTTTCTCCGAGTATCGCCCCGCCAATTTCTCCTCTGCCCATGAGGCCTTTCACCATCTACCCTTTGCTCCTTCCTTTCTGGTTTTCTGCCTGTCCTTTGATCGAGATGAGCATCCTCGGTCTTTTCACCGTATCGAGTCTGGGTTGAATGGTCAGGATGCTTCTCGGCCCTTGAAATATTGTTTTCAACCCTTCACACAAGACGATTTATTGGCAAGCATTGAATCAGACTTGAATTTCCATCGAGTCAAATGGTATCGTACACAGACAGATAAACAAATCCTTACCTATTTGAATGCTCGACTACATCATAATCGTTGATTGCGACATCATCAATCCCTCGCTCCTTCAACACCTATGGGAAAGATCAGCAACATTATCAAGATAGAAACAAGAAGCCAAGCAGAGAAAAAGGAAAGAAAATGATGCCACTTGCAGCAATTACGTGCCACATTTTAAGGCACATAAATTAGGAAAAAAGGGATGTTTAGCAGGATATCAAAACCACAACACCATAATAATAAAAAAAACAAAGTATAATTTTAACCACTATTGAGGATAATACATAAAGGGAGCAACTTACTAGTTCTCGTGGGCGAGCTCCACCAAATAAAGCATTCCTAAAACATTTGCATCAGTCATTACATTATTACATTATTAAACATGAAGCCATGAATAATAAACCAAATAAACTTTCTGAAAGTAACCCTGTTATTCATTGACCAAAGACACAAGATGAAATTAAGATATTACAAAGTTCAACATAATCATTACTTCATATGCATTTTGCTTTTAAACAAAAGCAGAAATAAGAACCCTTTATGTAGGCAGCTCACAAACACAGTAACATGATTCAAGAATCCCAACCCTAGAGATACTATTTTGTAATAGTAGGTCATGATTGAGATGCGGCTATATTCAATATATGTATAATGCTAGATTAGACTGCCAAAATATAAGTGCTACACTGGGTGGAGAAAACCAAAATCAAGTCATACATTCTATGTTAAGAGGCTCCAATTAACAACCAGATCTATAATGACAATTCACAAGCAAACATAAAGCAATCCTTCTATATGACTAGACTAAAAGCAAACATAAAACAATTCATTTCAGAATTAAATGCAAACAAAAGAATCAATAATGGCACTATTTAGTTGTTTTTTAATTCTCTGGTATCATCACTACTAATTCCAAAAGGTACAATAAACAAGAAATTTGAATTTACGGGCCCAATTCCAATTCCAAGCATGAAACAAGCCCTAAGCAGCTAAGCCTAATCTTCCTGAATTGCTCCAAATTTTTACAATGTACTACTTACTATACTTGAAAATGAGCCAAGGATACAAACACACATAATTCCATGGACACACACACACAAAGAGAAAGATAACTATTACTACCTATAATATAATGTTTTCACATGTAGGTTGTGCAAATGTAATTCCATGGTTTCTTCTTCAAATATTGTTTAATAAAATAAAAAATTATTAAAATGAAAATTAAATGTATAAGGTGCAGAGAGGAAGATAGACAGAAATAGAGGAAACTGGATGAGGCTCATCAACCATTTTTTTCTGGTCTATACCCGGGAATGCTAACTTCCTCTTGTGTCAATAACATCCCCCACATTATAATAGGAAAAAGAAAATAATTGTACTACTCCTTAAAGCAAATAAATGTTGCATACATTTATAACAGGGTCAAGCAACCAATTTAGTAGTGTTTCCAGACTGAAAACCATTTGTCTTCCTTTGTCTCACCTCGCAACTTCTATCCATCACTTGGAGAATTTAGGGAACACAATTGTTCCTCCAAATTATGGCCTTTGGAAAGTAACAAAGCCAGAGTGAAACTTTGAGATTTTCCATAATTCCAATTTAATGGACAGCAAGACTGAAGAAGTTAATATTCCAAACACACATACAGACAAGGATCATGAAATGCACATAATCCCCTTTTTTGTTATTTTCATCAAAAAATTTAAATTGATTTAGAAATTATAACACGTTCTTTCATGTGTATTTTAGGAGCGTGCATGTGTGTACTTGTGTGGTAAGTGAAGGAATCACATCTTCATTTCTTCCTGATCATTCCAAACAGAAATCATTGGAGTTGTGGTAAAGAAGGATCACATTTCTCAAAAAGAACACAAGTTTTCTTTACTTTGATGAAGACAACCTAAATCCCTAAACTATTTGTAATAGGTGGATTGTATTTAGTTTTGAACTTGCCCAGACACGTGAACCACCCTGGAAAACCCAGTATGTATCTTCTATCAAACTAAGTAGTTAGATTAAAACAACATATCTTTACCACTTCATGGTGCATATTTGTAGTATTACTGAATTAGGATTAGGGTTTAAGACTTTTAAGTGATGAGCAGCTACTCTTATAATCTTTCAAGCAACTACTATGGAAATAGTTCACTATGGAAATAGTTCGCTATGGCAATAGTTCACTACAATTTGAACCAACACAAACGCCACAAAATAGATATATATTCCAGAACTGACTGCCTCACAGAACAGACCTGTCCCTTTCACTGTTTCCGTCCAACTGTTCAATGGGCTGAGACCGAGGCTTCAAATTCAGTTTCGGGCGCTGTCCTGCATCCTTCCCACTGTCAGTCCCAACTGATCCAGGCTTCACAAAATTGGCATGGCCATGTGCCTGATAAGCAGTTTCAACATGGCCAGAATCATTAGCCGGACGATTACCCTACCATGAAGCAAATACGATAATTCAAAAAAACAAATATAAGAATAGATAAAAGCTGATCACCCAAACCCCCTTCCAAAAGAGTGAAAAAATCTTGTGAAAGTAAATCTTGTAGGCTGAATTTATGAATACCTGTACATAATCCATAACAGCAGGTTCTGAACTTCCTAGTGGCTTTGCCCTTGGTAGCAACTTCAGTTTAGGTCGCTCAGTTGGTTCAAAAGGCATAGGGTGCTGCAAATCAGACCCAACAATTTTGCCATCATTTCGAGCCAGCTGAACCCCCTCAGAGTGATGAGGTGCACTTGTCGGTCGAACATCTGAATACCTGGAAACCCCAGACCTTTCATAATTTAGTAACTCATTCCTACCACCTTGCATCTGATTATCAATGCCTAAACCCCTTTCAGCATGTCTCGCTAGCATTGCATCATAATACTCCTTTTCACCCACTGCATCCATCCTATTATAGGCACCAACACCATTAACATTAACACGTGGTCTATTCTCCCCATCAGGAGATCTAACCACCTCAGCATCTGTCTGATATTGTACAGCCTTTGACTGCCATCTACCAGAAGACACCTTCTCAAGAGCACTCGCATGAGCCAGCTTGGAAGCAGCACTAGCACTTGACCAGGCTGGTTGCTCCGGCTCAACAACACTTGCCACTTCTTTCCTCATTGACCACACATTCGGATAACCACCACCAACTGCAATACCCTGCTCCTTACTGCCTCCTAAACTCTGAGGATTCATCCCCATGTGCACTGCATCGGTAAGCCTCGCTGAGTATGAATTACCTGCCCCAACAGGAGATTGAGACACTGGTGCCACTTGCCTACCCAATGAACTCCCTCCCAGTCCATACTCTGGCCTCGCCTCAACACGAGGAGGCGGTAATCGGATGCTCTCATCACTGATTGTTCTCCGTGGCACCGAAACACCATCAAGGGGCTTCCTCTCATCCTCATCAAAATTCCTGCCAATTGGGGCAGTGTGTGACAAAAACGGGGTTTTGTCATCATAATGCCTTGTCGCCGGTGACGTGTGCGGCCGAGACCAATGATCCGACCGCCCCATCGGCGCCCCCCACGCCGATGGCCGATCAAAACCAGAACGATCTGAAGTCCTCACAGTCCTGCAGAAACCCAAAAAAGGGGTCAACCATTGCACAACCAGATCCATCATGAAGAAACCTAATCACCATGAGAAAACAAAAATCATGCACAACTAGAATCCACAGATCTAATTTCTCTCTCAAGCACCCTTTTTCTTTTCACAACCACAACATCAATAAGGGTACCCATTTACAAATATTCGAAGACAAATCAAACTAACACGAAAAGATTAAAAATTTAAAACCATGGATTGACAACAAGGGAAAGAACAATAAAAGGGTGGTGCTTACACGCCGGGAGCAGAAGGTAGAGGAAGATCAGAGGGTATAGAACCTCCATGGAAGTCCTTCAGCGTCATGGTGTTGCCGCTAACTTTCTTCTTCGACATTCTCCTCTTTCTCCCTCACAAAAATTAAAAATAAAAACAAAAAAGAGAGAGAATCTCAATCCCAGGTTCGTGGTTGCTGTTGGAAGCGAAGAGAGAGAAAAGGGGAAGAGTAAGGAGGGTAAGCCCACGAGTGGGAATGGAGAAACAGAGAAGAAGGGGAACAGGAACGCGATTGCGATGGGTATTGGTTTGGGTACGAAACGAAAAGGGAGAAAAGAAAGTGAAGAAGATGGGTGAGTATCGTTTTGTGTGAGAACGATTGTGAATGATATTTGATTGTGTGCAAATTATTTTTTGTGACTGTTTTTGTGGGGTACTAAGATTTATTACGATTGTCGTAGGATGTTGCCACGCAAAGGGAACAAAACTTTGTCATCGTTGGATGCAGAAATAAAAATCCTTGCTGCGAGAATTGATGAGTGAATACCGAATAAAAACATTTTATATGTTCCTTTAGTTACAAATTATCATTTATAATAAATTTATTAATTTTTATAATAATTATTTTAAAAATTATATTTATTATAATTTCTAACATGTTAATAATATAAAACATTTTTTTTCTAAAAATACATATAAATTCATTAAAAAAATAATAGTCATACATTATTAATAAAAAATTTATTATCATCTAATTATAAATTAATGCTAATATAATTTTTATGATATTTATTATAAAATAATAATAAAGTTATTATAAATAATAATTTATTATTAAATAATAATATAAAATGGCTGTACATTATCATGACCATAAATTAAATTCTGAAGCTATTATTACTTTATCAGGAAGGAAAGATTTATGAGGGGCAAGTATTGTTTTTGCTATATTTGTGAAGAAGTTTGGATCCATTAAAGGTTTGGGCCAACCTGGTCGTTGGACTGTCCACAGGCAGCCTTTTATGCGCTAAATAAAATGGCGGGTTTTGTATTCCATCCTCCAATCTTTGATTAACGTTGTTATATAGTTAAGGAAAACATATGAATTTAAGTGTGAAATATGTATGAACTATGAACACATTTTGGTTATGGTCATGAATTGACGTATGGTAATGATTGGCAGAATAAGGTTATCCGAAAAATAGTCGTATCATGCAACAGAAATCTAACTACGTTATGATAAAGTTTTGCGAAACAAAGGAAAAAGCTGTTTATAAAAATAAAATAAAATAATCATATATATTAATAGTATAAATAATTTTATATTATTAATTAATAAAAATTATTATTAATATAATCTTAAAATAATTATTACAAAAATTAACTTATTATATAAAGATTGTGATTAAATAATTATAAAATTATTTTATATTATTACTATATGACATATTTTATAATAATAATTTATTTTGAAAATGAGAGTTTGATCTTGACTTTCGATAGATAAATAAATAAATAAATAAATAAATAAATAAATAAATAAATAAATAACAATAATTCTAATGTTTATAATTTTTTTTAAAATTTTAACATTTATTTTTTAAAACATTGTTGAGAGTGAAATTAAATTTTGACAAATATTTAGTGTATGAAAATTAAATTTTTGGTATATGATTTATTTAAAATAAATAAGGGTAAAATATTTTTTTGATTTCTCTAAAATTATTAAAGTTTGATTTTAGTTTTTTTAAAATTTATTGTTTATTTTTTATCTCTCTAAAAAATTAAAAACAAATAAAAAAATTAGAAAGGCTAAAACTGAACTTTAGTAATTTTAAAGGAACCAAAAATATATTTTATCTAATAACTAATTGTAGTCATTACTAAAAAAATCAATAATTAATATTTTGACATTTCATAATTTATTATACATGCATATATAATATTAATTTTTAATTTTCTCGTCAACAATTAAAATTATTTTTTTTAATATCTAAAGTGAGTTGCTCAGTTTAGGATAAACTAATTTATTTTTTTTAGAGTGGTCCTGTGATGTAAAGTTAGATATAATTAGATTAAATGTTGAGAAATTAGTTTAACATAATCGATAAGAAAAAATAGAAAGACAATGTGAGACAAGTTTATCAAATGAAAATTTATTTTTTATAGCATTAGATATTTGTCAATTGGAGACAAGTTGTTCACAATATAAGACAAATTTGTATAGTGAAAATTTTGATAGAGTAATACAAAAACATTATTAAAACAAAGTTTTAAGTGTTAAGAAACTTACAAAAAGTGATTGATTGTTACCTAATTAAAGTTGTAAATGTAATGGTAATTACAAATAATTTATTTTCATTTTTAAGGAATTTAAATCAAGGGAGGTTTTAGCATATCATGGTCCTTCATTTAGCATCTACTAAAATGCAACTTTTTTAAAATTTGTAGTTTTAATTCAAATTTGTAGATGGCATTATGCAATTTTTTTAGGTTTACAAATATCATTTATGAGCAACTTCAATGGGAGTTCTTCAAAACTTTCTTACTTCTTATATGTAAGAGATGAACTTTTCTTTGATTTGTTTTTGTGGAGAAAATATGTAAGCATCATTGCATATACAAGCATTGACTACTTTTAAATATAAAAACATTTTATTGTCATCATGTTATAGAGAGGAAAATGTTAAATCTCAAACAACATGTATCAAAAACACAATACATGAAATTAATGGAAAAACTATCCAAAATAAATCATAATTGAAATAAAATTTGAAAGACAACAAGGAGATGAAATAAGAAATGACACTCAAAATTCTAAAATTGGAGACACGAATAAGAGTTATATAAGAGTGAAAAAGGATGGAGGTTGACAAACATATGTCACTTAATCAACCAATGTCATCACTATGTGATGATGTTTAATATGGTGGAAAAGGCAACACAAACCCACATACTCCACCAAAATCATCAGCAGTGCCATTAACTTTTGACTTTTAAGAAAGCAAGATCAGGAAATATCTAAATTTTTAATTGTCAATTGCCACTGCCATTTTCATATCATCCTTTTCTCAAAGATTAAACCTTCATGCTATAAAACTTAAAGAGGCTTTTGTTTCAAGTTATCTTTACTTGAAACAAACACTCCCTAAGCTTTATAAATTCAAGAAATAGATAGATATTAGGGATATTGATAGAGAATGAGGTGATAGAGATAAATGTTTGTAATTTTGCAAAATGGAAAAGAATGTGAATAAAATCTCATAGAGAGAACAGTACACAACATTGATTTTTTTTTTTTTCAAAATGGGAAACGGGAAGTTTCTAGAATAACAAATTGAAATGGGGGAATAAAGATTAATAGTCTAAAATTAATGGAAATATTTGAAAGTTTTATTATGATAAAAATATTAATACGTTCTTTATATTACTAGTATATTATTTGTGAAGAAAAGTTATTGTGATAAACATTATTAAACTAATCTATTTTTTTTTATATTTATTATTTTAAAAAATAAAAATGAGTTATTATATTAAAAAAAATATAGAAAAACATAAAGACAAGTAATAAATGTGAGACTCGTCTTAATCTAATTCACTATTGAACAAGAAAAATCTCACATTTCATAGGTCATGAGTTTGAGTTCTCACTCATCTCTTTGAAAAGAAATAAATGTGAATACTTTTGTAGAGTCCATCGATAAGTTAAAAATTCATATATAGATTTTCCTTTAAAAGAGTTTAGTAATCCTTAAACTTTTGCAATTTTTTATCTCTAATCCCTAATTTTTTTTGTCTAATCAATGTTCTTTAACTTTCTTTTGTCCTTATATATAGATTGTCCTTAATTATTTTCTAACAAAAAAATTAAGGACTAAAGCTACTAAAAAAAGTTAAAGTAAAAACAAAAATTCTATAAAATTTAGGGACTAAAAATATAAAGTAAATTATAAAAAAAAACACCTGATTGCAACCAAGATAACAAGATGA
The DNA here is from genome assembly GCA_026544285.1 of Pachyrhizus erosus. Classification (NCBI taxonomy): domain Eukaryota; kingdom Viridiplantae; phylum Streptophyta; class Magnoliopsida; order Fabales; family Fabaceae; genus Pachyrhizus; species Pachyrhizus erosus. Next base: position 28,675 of record JAMLFT010001234.1, read on the forward strand.
GGTATATATCATTTATCTTTTTTTTTAAATAATACAAAAAGAGTAAAACCAAAAAAAATATTAATACACAAAGCTCATCAATGTGAAAAAATAAGAAAAAAAACATAGATTTCTCACAAAAGAAAAAGGACTAGAAACATCTCATATACAATGTGATTATTCATTATATAGTTGTAACAAAAAATAGAGGAAAAGAACCCTAACAAACCAAACCCAAAAATAGAGAAACGTAGAAACCTTAATCTAAAGTTGTAGAAAACAAATACAAAGTGTGAATAAAGTCAATAAGTGTGTGTTGACGAGGATAATGTGTTATTTATTGTCACTTATGACTAATAAATTAATATTCTAATAACAATAATAAAAAAATATACTTTTTAATGTAAATATACACACATATATATAATAATAATTTAAATATTTTATTATTATTAATGGGTTCATGAGTTTAGAAATCAAAACTTGTGACTAGAGCCACACAAATGGGTCTGCAGGCCACCCACTTAGTTCACAACCCTCATGGTATAAGGCTCTATTTTTTTAGACCATATAAATTGTGAGTTTTTTTAGCTTGGCTCGTTTAGCCTACGAGTTAAATGAACTTGTTCACAAGTCCCCCATAGACTTTTTACACCTAACTTAAAACAAAAAAAAAATACGTGGTGTAATTAGATGTAGGTGTGTGTGTTTAGTAAAAATAAGAAATAAATAAATCAAGTACTTTCTATATGATTGATGATGGTGATACAACATTTTGACTAAGTTAAGATCTTCTAGTTTATCTTAAGATTAAAAATGTGTTAAATTTTAGATTTTAAAATTTAATTTTGTTCTCTATTTTTTTTTTTCAAATGTAGGTTGCCCCGTTTAGTCTACGGGTTAAGTAGTGCGATTGTGAACTTATTAAGAAAGAACTTGTTATAACTGCGAGTTCCATGAGGTGAGTTTTGCAGTGCAGGTTTTATGGGGGGTTTAGCCACTTACTTGACTTTACCCATAATACAACTCATTCATTAACAAGTTTGAATAAGTTAGGTTGATTCAAATGCTCTAAAAACTCAACTCAAGTTTAGTAAACATTTGATATAAGATTTTTTTTTTTTAATGTTTGATAATCATAATTTTCAATTATCATCAATAACTAAAATTTGTTTAATTAATTATAAATATTTTTAGAAATATTTATATTCATAAAGAGTAAAATGTAATTTTTATTAGAATAAAAATTAACTAAAAAATTAGATTTTCACCTTCTTTCATGAAAAGGTTTTAATAAAAAATTAAAGTAAAAATAATTTTTTAAAATATTATATTTTTAAAAATGATTTTTAAAATACCAAATATAAAATTTAACATTTTCAACCTAAAATTCTAAAAAAAAAAAATGAAAGAATCTCCTGACAAATACCTTAGAATGTTATTATCAGACATATCTAAAGATATGTTTAATTAACTATTAATAATTATGGGAATATCATTTCAATTTTAAAACAATTAAATAAAAAAATAAAACTAAGAATAAGAATTATAATAAAGTTAAAAATAACTTCTTACATTTTCATGAAAATGTAACTTTTTTTTATCATTTATCATGAAAATTCAGATATGTAAACTTAAGTATGTACATCATCACTTGAAATAAACGTTTGTGAAAAACTAGAATTTAAAATATATGTTTAAATTTTTTTGTAATTTTTTTAAAAAAATGTCATTTATTCTTTAAAAAATTTACAAAGGTGTTATATGACTCCTAAAAAAAATTACTCCTAACTAGTCTGATTGCGAATCTTTATCAATTTTTTTTTTTCTTTTTTGTGTGTGTTGGAATAGTTTAATTGATGCTTGATTAGTTATTTGCATGATCTGTTTCTTTTTTGGTACATAATCTGTTTCTAAGTTGAAGAGATTTAGCATCTGACTCATTTACTCTTTTTTTATTTGAATTGGTTATCCTCTCCTAACCCTTCTTTCTCTTTTGCCATGTTTGCAATGTTTGTTAGCAACTTTATCACTGAAGATAATTTTTCATAACATAATATTATTATTAATTTGTTATTCATACGTAGCAAGAAGTTCGAAATTAACAAACTTAAAAGTTTATTAAAAGATCAGAGTCTTGTTTGATTCTGTTTTTTTATCATTGCTATTAGATGAGTGAACTAGAAGGGTGAGAGAATAAAATAAAAGATAAGGTTATAAGAAAATATATTTTCAACGATTTTTTTTATATAATTAGTGTTTCACGTAATTCATGATTGAGAATGGTAATTATGTCTACGAAATTAATATAAAAGTTTTCATATCTAAACTCCTAACATTATACATAGTATAAAAAAAATCCTAACATTATAAATAAAATTTACCTAATTTGACACGACAATCTTCTCCCACTATAATCATTGAGTTTGCAAAACATAAAGATGTTATAAAAAGATTATTATTAAATTTAACATGGACCGACTCATTAAACCAATAAAACAACTAAATAATTTGTCCAAATTGTTGCTTAAATCAAATATGCTTAAAAATCAATAAATTTTGCTTTGTTGGATTCGAGTTTTATAAACTTAATGACTCAGCCAATTTTAAAACAAATAGACCAAATTTGATGGGGAAAAATGTTTGCTAGTTGATCAACATTTTTTAACTTAAGCAAATTTGTGTTCATGCTCTCTTACGCGATCACAAGGTGAGACACCACACAGCACAAGCATAGTTTATTGCAAAAGGATAAGTTTGTCCTTGAAATAAATAAATGGATGGACATTTATTCTTAAATTTTAAGAAAATAAGATTATTGTTTACTTTTCATAAAAAACGAAAAGACATTGTCGTGCACTTAAAATTAAAGATAACATATCATTATGTATTTATAATAAAAAAGTTCTTTTACTTTACAATCTATCTATTTGTATGTAGATAGATATATAACTTTTAGTTAGATTATTTTATCTTAAAATTTAATCGAAAGTTCTTATGCATATATAAAAATTTATATCAGTCCAAAACAATTTGATATACTATTTATATTGATTAAAAGTGACATATAATATATTTTTAAAATATATTAAAATGTAAATAATTTATTTATTTATTATTTTTTAGTTTTAACAAAATTTGATACAAACTATTAATGATATAAAATTATAATTTAATAAATAAATCAATAAAATTTATATTTTTTATATAATTATTTATGATATAATAATTAATGTAACTACACCAATATAATTTTATCTCTTCTCTATATATACACACATAAAGGGAGACTTAAAGTATTGAAAATCATTGATCCAAACTCAAAATTTTATAATAATCGTTAATCAGATCTAATGGAATTTAACAAATACAATTGTATTTAATGAATAATTAAATTGCTTATATTATTGTTAATTATTATATAATTTTATTAACTAAATATTAATTTCTATATTTTGAATATTAAGTAGTAACATTAAAGACTATATTATTATTTATGTTATTTTTTTAAAAAATTAAGATTGATTTATTCGTGTATATAATGTAATTATATTTTAAAATATATTTAATGTAATTATATTTAATATGCAACTAAATATTTTTAA
>JAMLFT010001235.1:0-32255 GCA_026544285.1 Pachyrhizus erosus
ATATCATAATAAATAAGTATAAACAAAATATTAGATTAAAATGAAAGTATATGTAATTTTTTAAGGTGATAAAAAATTAAACTATAAATTAATTCAATTAAAAAAAGAAAAAAATAGTGTTTTTATTTAAATTGAAAAGTGCTAGAAGTATCAATTCAAATTTATGATCACATTTGATAATTATTATTTATAAATATTGATATAAGATAATAAATAATGATTAAGATTTAACTAAAATAATTAAAGGGATTCATAATAAAATGATTGATGATTTATTATTATGCATTTGGAATTAAATTCTTAAATTGATGATGTTTATATATTTATAAAAATAATTTTTTATCATATTTATTTTGGTCCTCAAAACTATAATTATTAATTTTTTATGAAATAAATTTTGTTTTTAACATGCATTATTACTCTATATAATCTTTTGTATTAATTTGTATGTGATAGTTCTTCAAAATCAAATTAAAGTATAATAATAAATTACACGTTTCATAATTGTACGTTCTTATCACGATTTAGTACGAAATTATGTGTATCTCAATCAAATTATTTATTAAAAGTAGTTAATAAGAAATATATTTTAATTTATGAAAATTAATTAATATGAATAGTTATATAATATGATATTGCCAAATAATATTTGATTATTAAAAATATTGGTTATTGTTATATTTAGTTATTAATAATAGTGTTTTTTAATGTTTAAAATAATTATAAATATTTTTATATCTTAAAAATTTAATTTAATAACTTATAAGATTTTTTAAACACTGGTTATTTGAAATTGTTAGATAGTTAGAAATATTGGTTATTAATATATATTACAAATTTTATTATAATAACTTATAATAATTAATTAATATGGTATTATGATGTGTTTTCAAATTTTATTTTAGACATTGATTATTATTATATCACAGTAATTGTTCATATTAAATTTTAATATTAAATATTTTATTAAAAATAATATAAAATTATTATTGTTATTAAATTATTTTCTTAAATAACTTTTTATTTAAATTTTGAAATTAATATATTAACATGAGACATATTATGTTTAATAAGTTGACATCTAACATATTATGTTCTATTTAATTGATATGTGACACGTGAAGACTTTAAAAGGAGATTGTTTTGTACATAGTAAAAATGAAAATTTGATTAATTATTTATTTAAAATTTGGAATTGATATATTGACATATGACATATTATGATTAATAAGTTGACATATAGTATATTATGGTTGTTAGATTGGCATGTGACGTGAAAATTTTAAAATGAGATTGTTTTGTGTATAATATAAATTATTTAATTTATAAAAATTAATAAAATATGTTTTAATTTAGTTGATTGTAAAAAATGTATTTTAAATTTATATATATTTTTAAAAATACTATTATTATTAATTATTTTTTTTCTAAATATACGCTATGTTAATACAATCTATCCTAGAATGATTGTAGTTTAAATTTTTTTATATATATTAAGAAAATTAAGTATTTCAAAAAAATAGTATTTATTATAAGATAATTCTATTAGAATATTTTTATTCTTTTTCTTAATTTCAATAAATATATTATTAAGTTTGTTAAGATAAAAATATTTATTAAAAGATAAAAATGAAATAAATAATTTGATATATTATTGAAAAATAGAAACATAAGTTGTTTTAAAATATTTTTATAAATTTTAAACTGTAATAATTTTGAAACGAATGTAATATTTAAATAGAGATATTTTAGTTTAAAATAATTAATACATGAAACAATATAAATTGAATTTTATATAAAAAAAATAAATATTTTTAAGTTGAATCTTATAAATAAAAATAAAAATAATATTGTTTTTCTTTCCATAATTTTAAAATTTGACTTTTTGAACCATATAATTTTATTTAATTTATGTTTTAATATTGTCCTAACTCCATCTATAACATGGTTAAAACGTATTTGGACTCTATTGATATAACATTTGACATAACATGTGACATGTGACATATTGATATGAGCTTAATAGCTCCCTTCACTACTATATACCATATTTGGACTCTAACTTCCATCTACCTATTTAAGTACTCATTGTTCATTACCAGGGTTCAAAATCCATGCCAGAAATTAAGAAGGGTCATAAATGTACATTAGCTCGGTGGAACTTGCTCAACTCATAATTGCCATTTAAGTTTGAAAGTTTTAAATCTATGTTTGTTAACACGTGTTTCTGTGGGTATTGTCGGCACTCACCGTAAATGAATTCGCTATAATCCAATCACAACCAACTTATTTCACATGATAGCTAGCATTTGCATGTACACATGTCATATCTATAAGCATAGCCCCTGCATTATGCTTCTTCTTCGTATTGGCATACAAATGCTTAATACATGTCTTATCCTACTTTAGCTTCGAAACTTGATTAATTATTGGAACCAACCCTTGCACAATAAAAGTCAGGGTTTTTATGAATCAATTGAAAATGGTATAAAAACTCTGACTCACACAACTTCCACTGACCATTGCAAAAAATGAAACATTTTGAAAACTTAACCACACCAACAAGAAAAGGATTTTACTATTACAACAAAGCATAAAAATAATTAGTTTTCTCATGTTGAGTAAGAAAATTGGATTTTTTTTTTTTTTATCTCTAGATTACCCACTAGAGTTAGGGCATAAGTAAAATATTCATGACATAGTATTTACTCCCACACGTTGTATACTTCTGTTGATGTAAAATGTCAGATGCACGTGACTTCAATTCATCAACTTCAATATGAATACAGAAACAAAAATAGAAATAGAAAATATAATTTTAAACTTAAAAATATTACCATGAGTGTCTCACATGATGTTGGTGGAAGTAAAATATTCATCGTATTTACTGCTATATTTTTTGTTGATTTAAAATGTCAGATGCATGTGACTTGAATTTGAGGGTGCACCGCAGGCCGCAGCGAACCTAAATGCGAGTTGGGCGAGGATTAGAGAATCGTGATCCATTACTCTTACTCAGGTGCGTGTGGACCACTCTGGAGCATGTGACGACGATGGTCCTTTAATTTTCCCACTGGATGACAACTCACTCCATCATTGATGACCTTTTCTTTTTTAAATAGGATAAATAGATCTAAATGAGTACAATAAATCCCCATTTTGATTTTTCAAGTATAACTTCCATTCCTCTTTAGCTAGTCTCTAAAATAATATAACTACATAAATAAATTTTGAAATATTCAACATTTATTAATTTAGTTCTTAAGTTAATATAGTTTATTAATATTTGAGACTAATTTAAAGGATTCTCTAACATTTGAAGGATTACTTAACATAATTTTTTATACTTCATGGATTATGTATTTAGTTTTTATTTTTTTTAAAAGATAATTTAAAATATAGAAAAGTACTTTAAAAATAAAATTAATGATTTATTCAAATAAATCACTAATAAAATAATGTTATCTAAAGTATAAAAATTTTAGAATATAAAAAGTATGTAATTATTTAATATAAATCAATGACATACTAATTAATCTAAAGCGCGCAACAACTTATTTACCACAATTTGTGGAAAGAAAAAGTTCAATTAAGATGTATTTATAGTTAAATTTAAATTTAATGAATAAAATCATATTATATTTTAATTTCAAAGAATTGATTGAGTGAAATCAATAGAGTCTCATGTATGACAAATTGCAGTTTTTTTTTTTTTTTTTTTACCTTAGACTGAGACACTCTTTTTCTCTCTCTAAGATTTAGTTTATTCGAAAAGATTATATTGTATTTTAAACTAAATAAATACACTATGCTTCCTTATATTGTATTTATCCACTGGTGTAATTTAGACGAGGCCGTACAATTTGCTGGCAGATTCTGTTTAGAAAACAAGGGATAGTCAGTGGAATGAGAGGTTTCACATGACATAGGATAACTTCGTAAATTAGTTTATCCTAATTTTATGTCTGTCAACATCAGTCTTTAGAATTGATTATAAATAATGAAAAGTAAAGAATTTTATTAAATATATATTAATTGATTTTAAATACATAAAATTATACTAGTTTTACTTTTAATTACTTAATCAAACTTATGGGCAGGCCAACAGAAAAATAAAACCCTGGATTTTTCTGTAAAAGAAAAAATCCGTACAATTTCACTTTCACTTTCACTTGTCGCAGTTCAAAAAAAAAAAAGAAAAAAGAAAGAAAGAAAGTTGCACTAACGCAAAAATATGGAAACAAAAATAAAAATACAAATAAAAGGAGAAGGACAAGGAGAAACTAGAAAAGTGAAACATTGCATAGTTGTAGACTTGGTTGTAGGTTGTCTTCTCTATTATTGACTTGTGCTATAAATCTTTGTTTTATAACAAGAAACAGATCTAGAATGTAGAGGTTCACATTACAAGCAACAAGTTAACACCACTCTCCCTATCTATCCCGGTCTTCCTTCTGAAGACAGTGAATGCAAAATGAGAACATGTAAATGCAATGTTCTCTCTTCTCTCATTCTTCTTGTCACATTCCTTTTTGCTTCCGTCCACTGTGAGGACCCTTATCGGTACTTAACTTGGAAGGTCACCTATGGTGACATCTATCCTCTTGGTGTTAAGCAACAGGTACCTTTTTTTTTTTTACATAATAACTAACTGCCAATCGTGTTCCCTGTTGATCTGATGGTTCTTCTCTTCTGAGAAAGGAAATGCTTTTTCTTAGCTTTATGGTAAGCACATGGAGGGGTAGTATTTGTTAAACCTGTTTTGGTTTAATGTGGTTCTTGGTTTCAATTTTGCAGGGGATCTTGATTAATGGGCAGTTTCCGGGGCCCCAAATAGACGCCGTTACAAATGACAACTTAATTATCAATGTCTATAACTACCTCAGAGAGCCATTCCTCATTTCATGGTGCATTCTTTTATCTTATTCCTATCCGCATTCTTGTGTTTTTGTTCCTTTTATTCATGTCCTGGAAGCATGCCTTTTATAAAAATTATTTTATGCGGAATGCATGCTACTTATTGTATCTCACTATCACTGAATGCCAGATTTTAAAAAAATAAAAAACTATTAAAAGTTCCCTCCCTTTTTATCCACTAAAATTACGTTTTTCGTTCCTAACTTTTGTTATAGATCACGTGAACTTATTCTTTCCCTACCAGGCGCAATTTTCCTTTGATAGGGAGGTTTTCAGAACCCACATAAATTGGTATATTTTGATTTATAAGGTGGTTAGTGTGATAATTAAACAAAATCTATTTGTCTTAGTACATGAAAAAGAGGGGAAATCTTATTTTGTCTTTGTCAACGTTATCTTTTTGGCCTCTTTTATGTAATCGATATTTTTTTTAAAAGAATAATTATAAAACCATTTTCAAACAAACAGCGAATTAAAGGTTAGATTCCAATTTAACGATGCTTTATGGTCAAATCTCTGTCCTATATTACTTAACACGTGAATTATGTTTCTATGGTCACTCCATCATTAAAATATTCTATTTGAGCATCTTGCAATTAACTTGTAGATCCATGTTATTAAAATAGTATGTTTTAGCAGCTGACAACTTAAGAAGGCTACCTAACACATTCTAGATGTCTTAACTGCAACTACGATAAAATTTATTGGTGTGAGGTTGAGTCTGTATAAGACTCCATAACTCCACAAAGAGTGTCCATGCATCCAACTGAATAAAGTGAGCTTAAACTAGACAGATCTAGGACAATGCTACATGAACTGGTTACTGTACAGTTTACACCACAAGGAGTGGTGTATTGTCTAACATATTTTATTTGATTTGACAAACATTGGATCATATCCCTATTACAACAAAGTGTCAATAAGAGAAGGCTGTGAGTGATTAGAAACCTAAAACGGAGGCTTATGGGAATTTGGGACAGGGTGAAATTACTACTATGATTTCATCAGATCTTGGACTCACAAAAACTGTTAATTTTTGAAAATTTGTTCACACTGCGAATCCACTATGTTGGGCATTTTCTCAACCCTGCAAACATAAACCTTCTTTTGTTACTTTTCCGGTTTTCCGATTCCAAATGCTTGATAGTAAAATTCTTCGTAACAATCTCACGCATGAATTTGTTTAAGGATTCAACTCAAAATGGAATTGAAATCCCCTGTCAAGTGTGGTTCTTGTAAAATTCGCATGGTTCTCTGAAGATATACTTAAATGCAACATATTTATGGAGATTAAATCACATTTCATGAAAAAAATGTTTATGCTAACACTTCAGAATCGATTCAATTTCATAGGTTTATAATGTCTGATCAATACCAATGATTTTTCGAACACAAACTAAGTGGACGATGTAGTGGCTAGAAATAATTGCCGTTTGTCAGAATTTGATGATCTTAACATATCTTCTGCAGGAATGGCTTACAACATAGGAGGAACTCATGGCAGGATGGAGTCTACGGCACAAACTGTCCAATCCTACCTGGGAGGAACCTGACTTATGCTATCCAGGTAAAAGACCAGATAGGTAGCTATTTCTACTTCCCATCTCTTGGAATGCACAAAGCTGCTGGAGCATTTGGTGGCATCAGAATTTGGAGCCGCCCTCTTATTCCTGTCCCTTTTCCTCCTCCTGCTGGGGACTTTACCATACTTGCTGGAGATTGGTTCAAGCTAGACCACCGAGTAAACCTCTTGCATTCATTTCTATTTATTCTCTGTTCATTTCATCCTCCCCTTGATACTTACCCTTTGTTATTGTAGCGACTGAGACGACTCCTAGAGAATGGTCACAGTCTCCCCTTCCCTGATGGCCTTCTTATCAATGGACGTGGTTGGAATGGAAACACGTTCACTGTTGATCAAGGTAGGTATCCAAATAACTCGTGATTGTCGATTTAAAGCATTGCTGAACTTCCATGTCCTCTGCTGCCACTGTTAATTTTCAAATGCATGCCTTTTCTTACACCATTGTTTCAATACTTTATCTGCAGGCAAGACTTACAGATTCAGGATATCAAATGTGGGGCTCACAACATCCATCAACTTCAGAATCCAAGGGCACAAATTGAAACTTGTGGAGGTAGAAGGATCTCATACCCTCCAAAACACCTATTCTTCGCTTGACATCCATCTCGGACAGTCCTATTCCGTGCTGGTCACAGCCGATCAACCCATCAAAGATTACTATATAGTTGTCTCTACAAGATTTACCAGACGGATACTCACAACAACTTCCGTTCTTCATTACAGCTATTCACAAACAGGGGTATCTGGTCCTGTTCCTCCAGGGCCGACCCTTGATATCACATCGTCGATCTATCAGGCTAGAACTATCCGGTACTCTTTTGATTGCATGCTGCTATTCTGTTCAGTCTGCAATTATTGGAATTTTTATATACATAGATAGAGCTTCCTTATACTAGTTGAGTTAATATACAATTTGTTCCTATTCCTTGAAGTGGTAAGTGGTAACTTGTGTAGCCGTGGTCCTCGAAAGAGTTCATTTGTATGAATTGGCCTCTAAAAGTGTCAACTTATAAACAATTTCATCACTCAGAACTAATTTGTTTATATGTGCAGTGCACTTTAGGGACCAAATCTACACAAGTTTCCACTTTACCGGACCAAATTATATAATATTAACTCTTACAAGCACCATTTAGGATTACACCCACTGCCTATTATAATTATAATTTTGGATCAAATTTCAAACGATCCAAAAAAAGATATGTTTGTCAAAATAGCATTGAGTAATATAATAGTTGCCTTTTTCTTTTTTAAGTACTGAGCCGATATTCTATAGGAGTCCCTGTATATTCCATCCGGAGCAATATGATCACTCCCATTTTAAACATCAATGTGGAAAAAATAGTATAGTAATTTATTTTTTATTAGCCAATAACTTGGTATTCTGTTTTGATGATTCCAAACCAGGTGGAACTTGACAGCAAGCGGACCAAGACCAAACCCTCAGGGATCTTACCACTATGGATTGATCAAACCAAGTCGAACCATCATGCTCGCAAACTCTGCTCCTTATATCAATGGCAAGCAGAGGTATGCCGTCAATGGTGTCTCATACGTTGCACCAGATACCCCCTTGAAGCTCGCTGACTACTTCAACATCCCCGGAGTTTTCTACGTTGGAAGCATTCCTACCTATCCGAACGGGGGCAACAATGCCTACCTCCAAACTTCTGTCACGGGGGCCAATTTCCATGAATTCGTGGAGATTGTGTTCCAAAATTGGGAGGATTCTGTGCAGTCATGGCACATTGATGGCTATTCCTTCTTTGTTGTTGGGTATGTGTTATACATATATGTACCAACCAATTATTAGTGTGCATTTAATTTTAGCCATCTAACTTGTGAAATGAATAATAATAATAATAATAATAATAATAGGTTTGGTAGCGGGCAGTGGACACCAGACAGTAGAGTGGAGTACAATCTGAGAGATACAGTTGCTAGATGCACGACTCAGGTGTACCCAAGGTCATGGACTGCAATCTACATGGCTCTGGACAACGTGGGAATGTGGAACATAAGGTCAGAGAATTGGGGAAGGCAGTACTTGGGACAGCAATTGTATCTGAGGGTGTATACAGCTTCCAAGTCTTGGAGAGACGAATACCCTGTCCCAAAGAATGCACTTCTTTGTGGTAGGGCAAGTGGTCGTCGCACAAGGCCTTTCTAAACATGTATCATGTCACGAGAGGGTGATATATTCATATTGTGACCACTTCTATTTTTTTTTTTTTTTTTTAGCATAGATAGCTCGCCTTGAGCTTCTAGTAATTGGTTTTATTTTTTGACGGTATCTAAGTATGGACTTCCATCATTTCCACTTATTAATTAATAAATCAAATGCTGAAGAAGAAACAGTCAGCATTTTTGGAAGTATCTATGGCCACCCGTGACTCTGCGCAGTGCGCTCTTGTCTTCAATGTACGTGCTCGTCACCCAACATGCGATTTCTTTTTGGGTCCAATCATTTTATCTTGCTATTTACCAAAAAACCTATGCATGTGAGGCAGGTACATATATTTTACAATCTTTGAGTAAAATTTAATTACTGCCATTATAATTAGAGGTATATATGCATATAAGTATGTTTTATTTTTTGAAATATGTTTTTTACTTCAGTGGAATTAAATTTCTTCAATAATATTGTTGGCGGGCTAACAAAATTCCTATCATAATAAAGATGAGCAATGAAAAATAATGTGAAAAGTTAATTATATGTATAATTGATTGCGAGAAAGTTAATTTATGTTTGAATATACTGATTTCTAAACAATCCCAAGATAAGGACTTTTGTTTTTATGGTATAAAAAAAAATTTGTGTTCCCAAAAGAGATATGGAATGATTGAAACAAAATATATGGTAGTACATATTGTTTTTGAAATAATCTAACTACATAAGCAAAGAAGTCTAGGACAATGGCTATAGAGAAAAAAAAGTTAATTTTATTGATTATTAAATCTATCAAAAATGTTTTTTTTTCTACCAAAAACCAAACATAATAAATTAGAGAAAACAACTTAATTTGAAAAAAAAGATGTTTTAAAAACAATTCATCGAACACAATCTATAACTTATTGCTTGGTTTGGTCGTACTACTTTGTTTAAATTTCTTGATGAATAATCATTCTAGAAAGATAGTTATGACATTGTTTAACACATGGTTTTAATTTTTATGTATTGGTACAGTAAAAAATTTAAATTATCAATCAAGAATAAATGTTAATATGATTTTTAAGAAAATTATTATAAAAATAAATAAACTTATTTATTTAATAATTTATGAATAGATAGTAAAAAGATTTATTTTATATTATAAGTATGTAGATTATTTACTTTCTCATGTTATTTATTTATTTTCTAAAATAATTCTATTTTTTTTACCTAATTGATAATTAATAATTAATAATTTATATAAACAATAATGTACTCAATTATAAATAGGATATTTCTTAAACACGTCCAACAAGATTAGATTATTATTTCTGTGTATAAAAAAAATATTTTTTAAAGAAGAAAAAACTACTTCAGTAATGTTTATAATTTTGAAAGAAATTTAATATTTAATTATTAGTTGAAAGATGTTCGATCAACATAATATGTCATGATTAATAAATAATTTTGTTTTGTAGTTAATGATTTGATATCTTAAATAAATTTTAGTATACTTTTAACATATCTAAATTATGTAAAAAAAGAAGTTAAAGGATGTTCTTAATGCACCTTACATCTTCTTTCCTAATTCCTACTTTTTAAATATTAGTTTTAAAATGATTTTATAAAACAGTTTTTTACGTCAAAAAAAAGGTTAAACACATCTACATTTTTTTTTTTTAACATTGGTTATAAATCAATGCTGTAACGATTGACATTGAAAATAAACAGTTTTTCTACATCATTTTGAAATCGATGTTAAAATCTATATTACAACAACGATTAAGTTCATAACTATTGTTGAATGATGTTTTAATTGAAAAATTTAGCTTTGAATTCTACATCGATTAATAACAATGCACTCAATATTTAAATGATTTTATTAATTAAAGTTTATTTACTTTTTGAAATAAACTCTTACGTATACCTCTCTTTGTGATTATTGGAACTATATTTAAATGTAATTTTGATTTTGTATAATTCTTGATTTTTGTATGTTCTGAGACTCAAGGACTCTACATGGAATGATGTCCCAAAGTCATAATTTTTTTATTCAAAAATCTATTTTTTATTCAAATAAATTTTAAATATTAATCTATTTGAATCAAATAGTTAATGCACTTAAAAGGATAAAATTTACCTATATCATCCACAAGTATATAACAACAATATTAAGGTATTGATTGTCACTTCCTATTTTTCTAACATCGTTGTGATTTATTTATAGAAAAAATTATTATTGTACACTCCAAATATAAATATTATTATTGTTTGTTTTTAAAAAATTCTAAAATATCGTAATAGAAATATATTTATATTTAAAAGTGACTTTAAAATAATAATGATTTTTATAAAAAAATAATTCGTTAATATTTCTCTTTTTTTACAATGATCTCACAATAATGTAAACTTGAAACTTTATGTATGTTATTCAAACTTTTACCTTTAGATCATTTCTACTTATTTAAATAGCTGGATAGTCTAAAAAATACAATGACAACCATGCTTATCTAAAAAGAATCTTTATTACATTATCTTTACTAATTATTTCAATTATTTATTTATTTTTTAATAAACCCCAATTAAAGCACATGATCAACAACTTAGTCTATTGAGAAGCAAAAATAGGAGAAAAATAATAATGTGAATAAATATAAACAATATATGTTTGTAGACGCAAGTGAAGTATATATTAAAATTAATATCGGTCATAATTTTATATTAAAATATATATTATTCTTTAAAAAATATACGAGAGTTGATTTTAAAATACTAAATCACATAGGACTAAATTAAGTAAATAAGTGATATTTGTGCAAAAATTCTAAACCTAAAACTGTAATAAATACTGCAGTAGCTTATATTATTTTTCAAAGTTACTAGTTTTGAGAAAATTCTTCGCCATAGGAACAATATATTGTTAATTAATTATGAATTGTTGGTATGATTTTTAAAAAAATTATTATAAAAATTAATAAAATTATTATATATAATTATTTATAATTAAATAATAATATAAAATTATTTTATATTTATCATAACATATTTTTTATTTTATTTTTCTAAATCTTTTTATGAAACAAAATTTTAAGAAGAGATAAATAGAAAAAAGTAATACTGTGAGAGAATAAGTTTTTATTTTTTGAATTGTATGGGGTCTAGTTTAAGAGTACGTGAGTGATTATAATTTTTTTTTTAATTTTTAGGAATAAAAAAAATCTGTTGTGAACAATAGCTTAAAGTTTCTGAAGGATAAATAAGTATATAATAAGACAAATTGGGTGGAGCTTAGGAATAAAATGATGTATCTCTGTAAAATGAATATGAGAGGCGATAGATTTTTTAAAAGAAAAAAGGGTTGCAACAGTGAAGCGAGAAATGCAGTGTGAGGTGGCTGACTGAGTTGCTTTATCTGTGGGCTGGCTGGCCCCTTTATTATGTGGGCTGTAATAAGGCCCAACCCGATATTTAAGGTTGGGGATTCGGTAAGAGGTCCAATTTGAAAACCCTTCTTCAACCTCAACCTCAGTGAGAGATAGGTAACAAAAAAAGATGGCGGACGTTGTGCAGTACCGATTGGAGCGCATGGTGGACGAGCTGGACGACCTTGAGCAGCGCGGGATCTTCAGCCGGCGGGAGATTGCGGAGATCGTGAAGCAGCGGCGAAAATTCGAGTACCGGTTGAAGCGTCCGAGTCCTCTGAAACAAGACTTCTTGGCCTACGTCGAGTACGAGACTCAGCTTGACGCCCTCCGCAGGCTCCGCAAGAATTCCGTGGCGCGCGAATTGATGAAGCAAGGCAACAAGAAACTCAAGAAATCCAAGTCCGATTTCGCTGGCCTTCTTAGGATTATCGATATCTACGAGCTCGCTTTGAAGCGCTACAAGGGCGACATTCATCTCTGGTTTCGGTACCTCGAGTTTTGCCGACTCAGAAAAAATGGTAGGATGAAGAAGGTACGTACTCTATTGTCTTTTTTTTTTTTTTTGTCAGAAATAAATCAAGCCACAAAGCAATCCATTAGCCATTAGTTCTGAATGTATATATGTACGTATGTATGTGTGTGAACAATTTTGTTTTTAATATTTTTCAGGCCTTGGCGAATGTTATTAGGTTTCATCCTAAGGTTCCTGGAGTTTGGATTTATGCCGCGGCTTGGGAATTTGATCATAACTTGAATGTTGCAGCTGCTCGTGCTTTGATGCAGGAAGGTCTCAGAGTTTGTCCAACATCCGAAGACCTTTGGGTGGAGTATCTTCGGATGGAACTTACTTACCTTAATAAGTTAAAGGCGCGGAAGGTTGCTTTAGGAGAGGATGAGGGTACTCTCACCCGTGATCCTAGGAGTTCTGATGAAAAACAATGGAGGGAAGAAAACAGAGACTTGTTCATGTCTCTTGGTGAAAGAGGGGATGGTGATGATGGAGCAAATATTGGAAGTGATGAATCGGAAAAGAACCAGGAACTCTTTGAAGAACATGGTATGAATATTTTTCAAACTGTCTATAGCGGAGCAGTTGAAGCTGTCCCTTCAAGTCTCCGTCTTAAGAAGCGATTTTTTGAAATATTGGAGGGTACAAACTTGTCGCATTGTGAAGATATGTGCAAGGAGATATTAAATGACATGAAGAGGGATTTTTCGACACAACCGGAATTTTGGGACTGGCTCGCAAGGCATGAATGTGATCTTGAAAATGATCTGGAGATAAGTGAGGAGGGCATAATTCCTCGGGTGGAAAAGGCCGTTCAGGTATGAATCTGTGAGGACTACTGAATGCTTTAACCTGTAACTAGGAAAAATAGGCATATGTTGATGATGATGAAGGTTACTACGGTAATCCCATTTTAATTGTATCCCTGCTTTAGGAATAATACTTGTTAGATAGTGGTAATGTCTATGAATCTTTTTTTCTTGTGTGCCTGTTGGTGTAGTGAACCTTGAGCTCTTTTCTGTTTTGTAGGTTTATGAGGAGGCTTTGAAAAATGTGCCATCAGGAACTGTGTTTAGTTTGGTTGCTAATTTTCTGACAGATATTGTGGCTCCGAAAGGAGGAAAAACCAATATAACTGGGTCATCAGGTCATGCTGTAAAATATATATCACATCTGCTGTCAATATATGAAAGGGCTGAAAGCATGGGATGCATTACCGAAGATCTTGCTTGCAAGTACGTGTCCTTACATTTGCAATTGAGACAACTGGATGAGGCCCGGAAACTGGCAGCAAAGCTTTGCAGTGGAAAACTTGCAGAATCAGTAGAGTTATGGGGATTAAGGATTACTATAGAAATTAGATGCATTACAAGAAGTTCTTCACCAGCTGATGCTGATTTGCAATCCCTTTTTGAACTCCTTCAACAAATTTTGATGAAATTATCTGTTTCAAAATTAGAGAACTTGTGGCTAAAGGTATGTTGTCAACACCAATGTCTCTGTTTGCTCTCTTGAGTGAGCTATGTCTTATACCAAATCTGCTTCAATCAAATCATTTTTTATACAAATTTCCATTGTCTTGAGGGTTTAATTTATACATGATTTCTTTGTTCTTTGATCATTGGATTTTTGATTAGTGTCTTCTGGGTTTCTCTTTCCAATATGGTATCCATATGCATTTTCCTTGAGAAGATTCGATGTTTATTGCTTTTTGTTAAAGACCTAAAGTAGTAATTCATGATGCTGAAAAAATAGCTGTTGGCTATTGATTGATTTCTATTGTCTTTTAAAGTAGTCTTTGCCATTTGAAACCAAAGCGGCAACAAATGCATGAAGGATAGTGCTGAAAAGTTCGTTTTAGCTCCTACATTCTCTATTACTAACTGTTCATGCATTTTATCATGCTTGAATTGATTTTTTCTTCACTTGAACTATTTTGTAGAATATTAAAACCATAAACTTCTTGAATCAGTTCATCTTTCTAATCTTCACTCAATACAGGCCCTTAAATTCTATGCAAATCAAAGACAATATTTTGATAAATTGGTGGAGATTTCTGTTGTTACCTTGATCAGAGACGGTGGCAGTGAAAATGGATTTTCCCTTTCTTCTGCCATTGTAAGTTTTATACTTCAAAAAGATGGAATTCAGAAGACCAGAGATATCTATAAACGGTATGTGCAGTGGAAATATCTCAGTTTGTTTACCAAAAGATGCTCCATCAGGGGATTTTTTTATCTTGTATCTATAATTCCTCAACTGGTTATCACTGCAGATTTCTAGCTTTACCGCATCCCGGCCTTGTTTTATATAGACATTGCATTGACCTGGAAACAAACCTTGCATCAATAGGAGATAAAGATGGTCTTATAAATGCTAGGAAATTATATGAATCTGTACTCGCAACTTATGACCAAAATGTCAGCTTGTGGCAAGATTACTATCGCATGGAGACCAAGGTAAAGGCTGTCTTTTCCTTTTCCCCTCTTGTGGTATTGGTATTACTACTGCTGAAACTGACAAAATGTCTTTTTAATCGGTCTCCTATTCCTTTTTAAATTCTTTGCTGGATTTGGTTTGTACCTTTGCCTAGCGTTTAGTTTATCATTCAATTCAAATGACGCATCCATGACTTAATTTTTTGGAGTTGTTTATGCAGATGGGAACATCAGAAAAGGCTACTGCTATCTATTGGCGTGCAAGGAAAGTACTCAAAGATGCTAGCGAATTTGTCGCTTCCCTAGATATGTGATAATTTCTAATTACGACCGTGGCAATTTGGAGTTCAATTTTGACCACTTTATTTATTTGATTTTTTTTCAGAAATTTCCTTTTTACAAATCTAGTCTAGACTCAATTTTGTTTTTCCTCCCCAAGCGGTGAGGAATAGGGCTTCCTCCTTTTCTCCCGAAAGCTAATTAACTGTATTATACCCTTGCACCCCTTGCAACCCTTGCAACCCTGTATGCCTATGTTGGGTCATATTAATGAGAAAATGTTAAATGCATCGTATGTATATTCTTATACACAAACGGAATGGAGCCCGTGCTTTTAAAAGACTGTCAAATATAATTGTGTCAAGTTACCGTGTGCAGGCATAAAAAGTTGCGGGTGGAATGATTGCGAAGTTGATCATATAAGACATGAAAAGTATTATGTAAAATAAACGTGTAAAGGGAAAATTGAATGAAACAATCCCGTGCCAATTGATAATTAGTCTTTCTCTAATTTAGAATAGGACGAAAATTGCAATATATATATATATGTCATGTATCTCACTTTCATAACTTTACAAAATAGAAATCCAGTTTTTTCCTCTTTCCTTTTTAATATCCTCTCTGGCACGTTATTACTACATTAGTTAGCAAATATGGAATACAACTCGATGTGAAATGATTGGGATACGGTTTTAACTTGATACCATGCTCTATGCTCTTGGCCACTGCGGACTCACTACCTGCAACAGTAAAATCACAACATGAAATTCCATTTCTATTTTGATACAGTGCATCATGTTGAGCATGACTCGTGGGACATAAAAGAATAATCATGTAAAAAAAAGGCATGTAATCCTCTGTCGTTCTCTAATAACTAAATTTAACAAGTTAAAAATCCAGTAAAGGAATCAATTGAGATCCATGTTCCTTAAATTGACCACGTATTGATCCACAAACATAAAAAACGCTAAAATATATCACGATCCCCATTGTAATAATCTCCATACATTGATTGTAAAATGTAAATTGCTAACCTCAAGTGTGCTAAAGACTAATCGCATTCGGCTAGCAACAACTGACGGTTTCTCAGCTTGACCCATCACAGCTGTCTGTTCTAATTGAAGAGTCTTCACGGGAAGCCTTCAATAAACACATAGTAAGCAATAATGTGAAGTTCTTGCAGGCTTTTGTTACTTGTAAACTTTAATTAATGCACTTCAGCCAGGTACCAGAACAAGTTCACCCACTAACAAGACACTCAAAATGGTAACAGTAGCAACAATAACGAGTCTGGTAGATAGTATTCTTTTGGAGGGAAAACAATACTAGAAGCATATATGAAAAGAAAAAGATGCAAGGACGGCATCTCACCAAGCCATTCCCTTCATAAAATATGCATTTGCTATAAGAGCACAAAAGCCTTTCCACTGAAGTCTAACTTCATCTGACACGGGAGGTGTAGATGACCATCTAACAATAGTTGGTTGGGGTGTGCATAAGATGGTGATGAATATAATGCTTAACCAGAGAATGCATTCATCGACCTGCACGACAGCATAGAACAAAGCAACTGAGATCTAGCAGAATTGACCAACAAAATAAAGTTAACGTTATTGGTGATGATGCAAGTGACACTAACTTGGTATGATCACAAATTATACAGCTCATAGAAGACAGAGGGGTTGTTCCATAGAAGAAGAAAGTCGTTATTATTGATTGATTAGGATGATCGGTATAAAAGGGGAACTAGCATTATAGGAAGCATGGCAGCATCTAATTAACAGGAACTAGAGGTGACAGCTAGGATGATACCATTTAGAGTTACAACTAAGTGAATTGAAAAACTGACAAACTTAGCTAACAACTATCAGCCGTATAACTTCTGTCACTGTTTGCTTCTATAATGCTCAGGATTGAGACGTTCCTGAAATAAACCAAAGAGGCTTGGCCTTGAAACATGAGCCTCTTTATATAGAGTCAAGCCTGTCTTTATGAATCTTGTGGACAGAAGGGAGAAAATCAACTCCCTCCTTCACATAAACACAGCTCTAACAATTTATAATCTTAAGGTTGATCCTTTAAAGAAGTTTTTGTGATAATCATGAATCATGACTTAGAATAGGCTGGATAAAAACAAACTAGAACTGACCTCCTCTGAGATGATCTTAGATTTTAAGCTTGTGCTTCCACCATAACTTTGCATTACATCAATTTCAATCCCAGAGTTCTTCATATCCGTAAGTTCTTTCCTTAATCCTTCATCAGTGCATCCGAGTGCATATGCATTTACCCCAGCAGTGATGAACTCCTAAGAGTGAAAACACATCATACAAACTGATAATTGGAATATAAGGAATTGAAAGAACCAATAAAGGTTGCAAAGGAAGCATGTCAATGGAAGTACTTTTAGGTTGTCAGCTCCACCACGATCAATGAAGTTCCTGTACCGTCTGAACAAACTGATGGCTATGTTGCGTGAAGAACGATACTCATCATCAGATGAAATGGAGTCCTGTAACCCACACTTCACATGATGCCGAAAAGCATATCAATCAGCAAGAGCAATGATAATTGATAAATCGACTAAACTACGCCAAGTCAATGGTCCAGCAAGCATACTTACCAGCCATTTATGTGTGGCAACATGATGGAATGGATGAAGGCTCTTTTGTAGCTTATCACATTTCCCAGAGAAGGATGAACTATGAAACAAAATATTACTACAAGGACTGCCAAAAGGTTTAGGATTACAATTCACCAAATTAACATTATTATTGATCTTGTATGGATATGTTTGTTGAGCAGAAGATGAATCTTGGTATAAATGGCACTTCAGACTAGCTCTAGGAGCATACACCGTTAGCATGTTTGAACCATGATATTGATGCCTTCAAAATGAAAATAGATTGGTTAAGAGAAATAAATAGAAGAGGAAAAAAATAAAGAAAAGGGGGTTGGAGGGGCAAATGATATACCTGCTGAAGGTGTAGGCTTAGCTGATACACCAAATAGAAATATCAAATGAGAAGAGAGTTTACAAAAGTATCTGTGAAACGAGGCTTCAGCGGAACCACGAATTGTATGAATGGTTTCCGGCTACCAACGATCGCTTTCAAGTTTCAACTCATAATATCATAAATCCATGGCTACGTTTCCCTGCATAACAGACAACACTTACTTTTCGTGTACTGTATCTAAACTATCTTTGTTCCGTTTTTCTTTACTGCTCCCGACATCCACATGGTTTAATTCTAATTTATTATCGATTCCAAAAATGTTATCTCATACTTTTCCCATCACCAAACAATGCTAATTTCACTAATTTGCATGTGTTATTTTTCTGGCCAAATTCATAATATACGATTAATGTTAAAATAGTTTATCTAATTAATTATAGAATTAAGAATTTTTAATAATACATAGTATGTAATAGTATATTTTTTTTTTCTAATAATAATTTGTTGTGTATGATAATATAGACTTTTCTGATAAGTTTGTAAGTGCAAAAATTTTGGGCTTATTGGACTTGATAATTAAGTTGACATAGTCGATCAAGCCAACTACCTTAGTTGATAACTAATTTGGACCAGTCAATTAGGATAGCTCACTAGGCTAGCTACGTCAATTGATAGCCGACCCAAAATTAGTGGTTTTGGTTAGGATCCACTGTGATTGGCTTCTTGGTTCTAAGGGTTTATAGAGGTTCAAGTTGTGTTAGCACGTGAGGCATAAGTCATTTGAGAACAATGATGTGATAGGGTTAAATGCACTTTTTAAAATATCAGAGAGGTCGTCAGTGGAAGACAACAATTATTTTTGAAAATATTTCAAAAATTGTTGTGAAAAATAATAGACAATACAACTCAAAAACAACTCCAAAATTCGTACAGGAGTTATGACTACTAGAAGCAATTGATAAATTGTTAGATAGACCCTTATTCAATTAATCAGACATTTTTGAGCTTATGAATGGGAGAAAACACTAAAAATATTCAAAACATGAAAAAATAAGGACAATGACGCATGTAGTGTTTGTAATTGCTAGTATTGAATATTCAAAATAAAGGAATAAAAAATAACAAAGGAAAAAGCTTTAAAACTTTACATGGAAAATAATAATGTTGAAACTTAGGCAGGATATCATAATATTAAAAATGAAACAAGGAAAGTCGTGAGTGAAGCATGATAAAATGCTTTTGAAGAGTTTTACAAATATTTTGAAACAAAGACTGAAGAATCTAACATATATAAGCTTATGAAAAATAAAGAAAGAAAAACATAAGATTAGAATTAAGTATGATTTATTAAGCATGAAGAAAGGAAAAAGATTGGACCATGTCAATCTATCAAAAAGGGATGAGATAATTAATTTTTTCAATTTTTTAATGATTTACAAGGATCAACTCGTAATATGAAAGGTCTAAAAGTTTAAAAAAACAAACAAAATTTGACTTATTATTGTAGAATTTGAATTAGAAAGACATTTCTTAAAAAAAATGAAAATTTGACTCACTAAACTATTTAATGAGATTTAAAAAAATATCAAATGGGTGAAGAGATAACATTTTGGTTTCTATATTTTAAAAATAAAAAAGATATTTAGAATCATGTAAACTATAGATGCATAAAATTTATGAGTTACATAATGAAATTATGACAAAAGGTGATTAAGTACTTATTAAGAGAGAAAACAAAAGAATTGTAGAGAATCAATTTGCACTTATGACAATAAGGTTTACAACACAAGTTATTTATCTTTTACGAAGTTGATGTAAAGATATTGAAGTAAAGAAAGAGAGTTAATATATTTTTTATTGATTTGGAAAAAACATATGTTTGGGTGACAAAAGAAATCTCAAGACTTTAAAAAAGAAAATTATTCACATGACTTATATTTAGGCTATAGAAACATGTATAATAATGTCATTATTAGTGTGAGAACTTGAAGAGGTAAGACTAAAATTTTTTCTATATTACATCAAGACTTAGCCTTAAGTTCTTGTTATATTGGATGTACTTACTAGGATTATAGAAAATATTATATTTATAATTGCATATTTTTTATAAATGATATAATTTTGATAGAGAAATCAAAGAAAGGAGTCAACTTTAAATTTGAACTTTGGAGATAGGTTTTAGAAAAATGAGTTTTTGCTTAAATAAGAGTAAGATAGAGTATATGCATTACAATTTTAGTAAAAAGATAATGAATATGACTCTTACAAGTAAAAAATAGAAAAAAAAGAAGAGAATGTCATAAGTTTTTTAAAAAATTAAGAAATCTAATATTAGTATTTTAAAATGACGTGAAAATTAATGAGATTGTCATGCACAAATATAAATGAAGTTGATGTTATTTGTTATTGTAAAGTGTTTACCAAGATAAAAAAGAAATTTAATTATATTACTATAAATTTAATTACATTTTATGATTGTGAATATTAAATTTTAAAAAAATATGATAATAATAAAAATGAGAATGATAAGACGAATATATAATCATATAAAAAATATAAAATAATTTTATACAACTAGATATTAATGTAATTTAGAATAAGAAAAAGATGACCTAGTTTTCGTTAAGTAGTTAAGACACATATGAAGAAAGTGATTAAAAACACCAATAAAAAAAATATATTGCACCATTTTTATTTTTGTGGAACAAGAGAAGAAATATAATAAAAAATACTAAACTAAATTGTTAAAAAGGATTTTGTATTTGAAATAAATAATATTTTTGAGGATTTAGTTTTTAACTGATACGAACGAACATTATAATTTAGCCAACTTTAGTAATATAAGGCTTTTCTTATTGTTGTTTTAAAAATTATTTTTCAAAAATAAGAAAACAATACAAACATTCAGAAGCAATGGAGCAATAAGGGCAGATGATGGTCTCTCTAATGCCTGCCAAGTTCAGTGCCATCAACCACCCAACTGCTTCTCTTAAACTTTTGTTATTAAAAAACCTTTTCAAGTCAGTTTCCACAATTAGTTTTCCTTCTCTTTCATGACCAGATCATCTCATCATCTTCATTGCTTTCCGTTTTACTATCAAATTGCCACTTCATCCGAAGAAGTATTATCATAACTACCCATAGTTTGTGTGTTCAGCAATGAAAGTTAGGTGAATTAACAAGATTTTTAAAATTTATATTTTTATTACAAATAATGTATAAAAATAAGGATAAAACTTTTTTATTTTTATTTTTAAGAATCAAATTTAGGTATGGAAAACCTAAAAACAATTTACATACTAATACTAAAGTAAGATCTTATTTAGATGAGTGATTCTATTTAATACAAAAAAATATATTACAAATTTGATTAAGAAAAAAGAAAATACATACGTAGTTGTCATAATATAAAGCAGGTTATAAACATTGATTAATTCAATTTTCAAAACTATAATTATAAATATTAGTTAGTCTAGGTTTTAAAACTACAAACATATCATTTTAATTTTTAAAATTATTAAATAAAAATTAATTTAATTTCTGAAATTATTAATAACAGTTATTTTAATTTTTAAAATAACACAAATATCATATTTTCAATCATCACACACACACACATATATTAAAATATATTATACCTAGAAACATTATTCTGATGAACAGGTTTAGTTGATAATTAATAAATTTAGAAATATAAAAGTGGAAAAATATAAAATAACAAAGTGTAAATAAATAGTTATTGTAAAAAAATAACTTCATTTCAATAAAAACACAAGATACTCCTATTTTATCATGAAAATAAGAAATACTTTATATTCTTGATAATTAACAATTTATGAAAATGTTTTTTTTTTTATTCCAAAACTAATAGGAAAGACGACCCAAGAAGCAGTAATTTGAATTTGAAGTACTGAAAAGAGATTGGGAAGGAGTGAGTCTCGTCTGGTAGTGTTGCTACCACTCACTAACGATGTGGTATTATCGACTCAATAGATTTGGGATCTCACCTCTCACAGCCACCAACTCCCGCTTTTTGTTTTTCATTTTTCTTTATTTATTTATTTATTCTCTTATATTTATCATGTCCAAGTTCAACAGATAAGCGTCCTTCTTGTTTTGTTTCACACACACTGCATACTGCATACTGCACACTGCAGAGCCTTCTCTTCTCTATTTTGGTCTCCAACCTTTCCTTCCTTCATTCTCAACAACAATCCAATCTCTGTCAGTACTCTCTACCCTTCTTTTCTCACTTGCATTTTTCAGTGTTAATATCTGTTCTTTTCACCCTCCCTTAGTAATATAATCTGGAAATTGATATTTAGATCTAGAAAAGTTGTAGACATATGGTTTTTCTGTCATTCTGGGTGCATACTAGGTGATAGACAACCAACCTCATTTCATTTTTATTATCATCTGTTTTATTATATGATACATGATTCATTCTTCACGCCGTTTTTCGTTTGCCATGTTACCCCGATATGTTGATTCAATTTCTGATTTCTGCAAAATGTCACGGGTAGAGATTTTCTATGATAATTTTCATGGAATGTAACGTTTAAATGTTTCATGGGATGGAAGTTTTATTTCATCGTTAAGTGCGATCACAGAATTACTGTTCTTAAAGGTGTCACTTCTAAGTAACCTACCTCGGCGAGTCGCAATTAGCCTTCTTTTGTCTCTGCCAGCCATGACACCAAAAATGGTTTTCAATTGCTAATTGTCGTTGACATTGGGGGAAATTACGTGAAAATACGCCTGATGGGGCCACGGTTGGGGGAGTAAAATAAAACTTTTACATGGCAGCTTCAATTACTGTTACCAACCATGCGCCAAATATCTTGTTTCAGTTTTCACATGGGTTAGTTTGGGAGAATAACTTATTGTTTTGTGCCATAATAGCCTTGTTTCCCATACTAGGAATGGCATGAAATCCTGTGACCCCTATCACTATGGTGTGTGTGTTTCAAAAACTTGTTATCTAACCCTTTAATTTATTCTTCAGATATTTAGCTTAGAACATGAGGGGGGGGTTGTGGCAACTTGGGCAATCGATCACTCGCCGTCTTGCCCATGGAGACAAGAAGGCTGTTGCTCGACGATGTTTTGCCACAGAAACTGAGCTGAAAAAGACAGTGTTTCATGATTTCCATGTTGCTAATGGAGGGAAGATGGTTCCATTTGCTGGGTGGAGCATGCCAATCCAATACAAGGACTCAATCATGGACTCAACCATAAACTGTAGGCAGAATGGTAGCCTTTTTGATGTTTCCCATATGTGTGGCCTAAGCCTCAAGGGGAAGGATGCTGTCCCATTTCTTGAAAAGCTAGTCATTGCTGATGTTGCTGGGCTTGCTCCTGGAACTGGGTCGTTGACTGTTTTTACAAATGAAAAGGGGGGGTCAATTGATGATTCAGTGATTACTAAGGTGACGGATGACCACATATATTTGGTTGTGAATGCTGGGTGCAGGGATAAAGATCTGGCTCACATTGAGGAACATATGAAGGCATTCAAGGCCAAAGGTGGTGATGTGTCATGGCACATCCATGATGAGAGATCCCTACTTGCTCTGCAGGTCATTTAACATGCTCTTCTACATTGACATGATGACATCATGCTAAACACACTGTTAACTTGTTTGTCTGTTATGTATTACTTATTTACGTATCTCCTGCTGCTTCTGAGATTTTCTCTTGATATCTCTATATGCAGATATATGCATTTTAATTACTGAGAAACATACACCAAATATTGAAGTATTCATGCACTTGTTATGTGTTTAATTTTTTACTTCAATATTCTTTTCTTTTATTTCCTTGTAAACTTTCCTGAATCTGTTTCACTTGAGATTGATGTAATGTGCTCTAGAGGCATTAAATATTAAACTAATGCTTAGGAAACTATTCAGTATACTCTCATATCACTTGCCATTTGTATCTTTTGTAGTGTCACATACTTCTTGGTCATGTTGCTTGTTATCTTTTCCCCACAGTAAAAATATTAGTAGTTTTTAGCGTGGTCGTTAAATGATCAAGATTCACTTGTTCAGGTGATTCGTACTCATGTTAAAATATACACATAAATTGAGGGGCTTTTAAATTAATGAACTGTTTACTGTAACATCAATAAAGGATTCTTGTTGTCTCTGGTGCAGGGTCCTCTTGCTGCCCCCGTTCTTCAACACCTGACAAAAGAGGATTTGAGCAAACTATACTTTGGGGAGTTCCGTGTGTTGGACATCAATGGCTCGCAGTGCTTTCTTACCCGGACAGGGTATGCTTTTCTTGTCATTTTCTTTCACCAACACCAGCAACTTATTCTTCAAAATTCATCCGAATAAAAATCAACTTACCTGAAACTCCATATTGTATTACTTTGGCTATCATGTCTTTCCTTTCTAAGATAAGCTAATTTTCTTATGTTGATTAAGTAATTTTAATTTTATTTTGCACGTTTGTGTTTTAGCTCAGAGTTTCTCAGGGGCCCCATGCTTAATCTCATTGATTGTCCCATGCATAGTAACACTTTCTTCATTGAGACTTTCAGGTATACTGGAGAAGATGGATTTGAAATCTCAGTTCCTTCAGAGCATGGAGTAGATCTTGCTAAGGCAATACTGGAAAAATCTGAAGGGAAGATAAGATTGACAGGATTGGGTGCTAGAGATAGTCTGCGACTTGAAGCTGGATTGTGCTTATATGGGAATGACATGGAACAGCACATTACACCTATTGAGGCAGGACTCACATGGGCTATAGGGAAGAGGAGGAGAGCAGAAGGTGGTTTTCTAGGAGCTGATGTTATCCTGAAACAGCTTGAAGAAGGTCCTAAAATCAGGCGTGTTGGTTTCTTTTCTTCTGGTCCACCTCCCAGAAGCCACGCCGAGATTCAAGATGAAGGAGGCAAGAACATTGGGGAAATCACCAGCGGTGGATTCAGTCCTTGCCTTCAGAAGAACATAGCCATGGGATATGTGAAATCTGGATTGCACAAGGCAGGCACCAAAGTAAAGATTATTATTCGAGGAAAAGCCAATGAAGGAGTCGTTACAAAAATGCCATTTGTACCAACAAAATACTATAAGCCGTCCTGATTTATTTTATTTCTGTATTTATACCTCAAATGTTTCCTAATGACTCCCTCTCGTTGACAATTTTTCCCATAATCTGAGTGTTACAGTCAATGTTAATGTCTTTGGCATTAAAAACTCGGTATCAATTTTCAGATATGTATGAGTTGTATTTGGCATGCTATCTTAAAATTACCCGACATTTTCCCTACCAAGTACATAACTACTAAGTTAGAACAATACACTACGCATCCGTGATACTCAAGTAATCATGTCTGCAATGTGTCACTTCTGGTAGTTCCTTTTTTATTTTCTTAAAATTTTTTTTATCAACTGCATGTTATCAAAGAAACTGTAGCGATTTATGTTAAAACATACTAGTCTAGTTCCATGGTCAGTATCACGTTGCGAGAGATTCCAAATTAATGAAATATTGTATCTTTTTATGAAAGTACATGTCAATTCTTGAAAAAATATAAAGAATGATTTTTTTTTTTCATGAAAGCGTGTGTTTATTCATGAAAGTGATAAGTATGAAAGATTATATATTTTTTTTCATAAAAAGATGTTACTTTAAATGGCCGTATCTTTTTATTAAAAGATATAAGATATTTTTTTAATAGTTATATTTTTTATCAAAAGACATAAAATAGTCTATAAACTATGAAATTTGAAAGTTCCAAAAAGTATTCAATTATTTATTTATTTTTTAAATTATAGGATATAATTTAGATACGACTTAAGATGACTAAATATGACTTAAAATATTTTTTATACACTTTTGATATGACCTGAATCACTTTTCTAATATTTTTTAATATTTTAACTTTAAAATTTTTATAATTAGAAAAGGTATCAAATGTAAACAGAAGATAAAGAGAAATCTTTCTTTTTAAAACATAAACAAATCATGATAAAATGATGATGGTTTTTCACATTTTTTTGAAGAAGGGATTTTTCTTTTCGATAAATGGATCTTTTTCTATGATGGTTGTGGTGTTCACTATTTTAAGGTGTTATTATATGATACTATTATGATATAGAAAGAAAATGTACTTTTTTCATGATCACACATATCTATTTTGTAAATTGCGATCATTATTATAATTATGAATTAATGATAAATGATCAAGGTCTCTTTGTCAATATTTTGAATCTATATATAATTTTTTATTAATGTATCCAAGATGTGTTGTATCCTTAATTTTTTTTAAAATTATTATATTCTTGTATCTATGTCTATTGTACTCATGTTGTACTAAGTATCTAGGCTTTATAATCTATAAATAGAACCAATCTACATGCATAAAAACACATTTTGAAATCAACTAAGATTTTACATCCAAATCACTTCTTTTTTCTTGTTAATTCTTTTTGTTGTAAAACCATCCCCATAATTATTTTCCAATAGTCTTAGGTTCGATTTCGTTATAACAACAATTATTGCAACTTTGAAGGAGACAACTTTTGATATTGTTAAGCTTAAGAGGTTTGAGGTGAAAATTTTATTTGTTTTGACAAAAGAAAATGCCATTCGTTCTTATAACTTTGAAGGTGGTGTATGCCTTGAACACTTTAAGGCCAACAGATAGAGAAGATGAGATTGTTTCTAAAACTTGTGAGAAACACAAATAAGACAATGATGACTACATTTGCATGACACACATTCTAAATAGTATGTGCAATATTGATAGAGACTTAGGAGGGATACCAAGAGAAGTCTTGAAACTCCATGCAAAAACTTGAAAAGCTTGGAGTTTCTTTGAATATGTTAGAGGAAGAGACCATGAATGTGAAGATTAAGAGGATTCAAGAAGCATTGAAGGAAGAACACATGCATATAAAAGCCAAAAAGGAATAAGGAATTGAAGAAATTGTGTTAAGGTAGCTAAAACAACGACTAAAAGTAGGTTGTTAAAGCTGGTGGAGATTTAGTGGTTGAATTAACGATTGAAATATTAATCATAAAAGATGGAGCTAAGCATAAGAAAATGGGGGCTAAGAACACCAAACCTTTGGAAAACAACTTGAGTAGAGACTAGAAGTTGGGCTAAGTGTCAATATGTTGAGTTTTCACAAATAGGCCCATCTCCTTTTTTTTTTACTCCTTTTGATCTTTTAGGCCTTAGGTTGCGACTTAATGGATGTTTAAACTCTTAATCTTATTTAATTACATTATAAATACTTTTGTAAACATATTAATCGATACTTTTGAATGAAATTTGGATTAAATAATAGGATAAGTGTGAGAGTCAGATTACTTCTTTTTTGATTCTTGACTTGAACCAAATTGATTCATATTAAAGGTTTTCTAATCTTTTATGGTGGATCTTTGACTAGACTTATCATTCATTCAAGGTTGTCGATCAAATTTTGGCATCTAATTCTCATTATCTTCTTTTTGCATTTTTGGTTTTTGTGCTCTTTAACTCTTGGAGGAGCTTGTTTGGGGATTTTGCAAATGATTTTGAACATATCCATGTTTAATAATCCTTTAGAGGTATCTATTAAACACATTGTTTGATATGTATAGATAAGATAAGAAACTTCAAAAAGAACTCGAAGAAAAGATACATGATGAAAGACAAATAAGTAATATTTTTTTGGTTAGTTGTTTTAATAATTATAAGATGATTGATGATAAACTTATTGTGGAATAAATGAATGAAATTAACCATATTCTTAATAATTACAAACAACACAAAATGTATAAGGATAAAACTATAATTGTTTCTTCAATTGTTGAAAATTTTTCTCCTTCATAAAAAAATCTTAAAAGGGATATAAAACATTGAAAATATGATATTTTTCTTAAATAATTATGCAATCACTTTTGTTTAGAAGAAAAATATTATAAATAAGGCGATCCTAAGCAACTATTCATTCAAGGAAAAAAAAATACATGTAATGGAGTAAGTCCTCTAAGAAAATGAAGTGATATTTTGAAATCTCATGAGAATAATAACAAAAATGGTAATAAGGGAAAATGAGAAACTAATTATAAGAAAAAAAAATGCAAGCTTTGAGAGAGAAAAAAGAAAGCTAGTTTCACAAGACAAAAATTATAAAATTGCACAAACAACTTTGTTAAAGGTTGGATTGTGTTATAATTTTTTCGTAGGTTTGATAAGTGCCAATTTTCAGTATATTTACATGAGAAAATTGGTGCCTTTTGTTCTTAATTGTTGTTGAAATTAGTAATTATTTCCTAATTTGAGAATTTTTAAATCCAAACATATGTTTTGAGTCTTGAAGCAAATGGAGACATTTAATCCTAATGTTGTATAAATTTCAGGTAACTAAGGAACGAGTAAATAAAAAATTGAAGATGCATAGATAGAAGCACAATAAGATAGACAAAAAGGAAACTTTGATGCTGAAAAACTCAAGTCAGGGCTTGCCTAAGCGAAACCAGATCTCACTTAAGCTAGAATCTTCCAGAGACAGAAAAAGCTATAGTGGTCAGCTCGCTCAAGCTAGAATATTTCGCTTAAGCGAGAATGATCCTGAGAGTGGTTATTTTTTAGCAAGAATCTCGCTTAAGCTAGGCATGGCTCGCTTGAGCGATATAACCTTATTTCAAAGTTAAGTACATGGTTCGCTTAAGAGAAACTATCTTACTTAAGCAAAAATTCATTAACCTAGTTGTGAAGAGAGTTTTAAAAGAAAAGGAACAAAGGAAAGAGGGGGGGGGGGCGAAAAACTCAAAGCATCTCTTCTTGTGAAATTTATCATGTAGCAGTGAAGGCTACCATGAGTAGCTAACTTCCTTCTTTTGGGATTAAATGTAATCTATTTGAACTCAAATGTATTTTGATGATAGTTATGTATAATTCTCTATCTCTACTTATTCTTGGTATTTTCATTTTACGCTTACTGTGGGATTCTATCTAATCAATAAACTCTTGATTTTGATTTTTAGATTTAACTGAAAAGTACTTGTAAGAATCAGATCTAAATGGAAATATTTGATATTTTGTAATGCTAGAAATAGATTTCAACATATTGATTGCTTCATAACATCTGAACTTAAAGCTGGTTAATTTACTAGGCAACTGAGGGATTAGTGTTTAGAAAATTTTCTTAGAAATTTCATGCTTTAGGAATAAATGTGAATGATTTAAGATATGATATTAAGAATTAGTACTGTGAGTATTATATGTTATTATCAACACAAAATACAGAAGAGTGAGATAGAGTACGTTCAATCTTAATCCCTATAATTGAAATTTCAAACCAAGTTCCTGTATTATTATATGCTTTTGGGTGCAAAGTTATCATTGATGACATCAATCTGGTATGAACAAAATTATCATTCATTTTATATACTCAATGAGTGTTGCAATAGAAGATTTTTAATTAAAATTGTTCCTCGTGGGTACGACATTCGTACTTTAAAAAGTACTATAGTACAATTGATTCGGTGCACTTGTCGAAGAAAAAGAATCAACAAGGTTCAAGACACGTGATTCTTTAATTTGAACAATTGGATAGTGGATTTGTTAACTATTGTGAGGACATTCCATACATATTATGTACAAATTTTCAAATCTTTTTTATTCTTTATTTGAAAGTTTGTATTTTGATTGTTTGTTTGGTCTTTAAGCATGGTTTATGCATTGGTTTGACACTTTCTAATACTCCTATTTTGATCATTGTGAAATTTGATTTGCTAGCTTATGCCTATGGATTTTACTTCGCACATTAAGAAGGTTTTTGACTTTAAATATCTTGGTGCCTATTGTCTAATTGCAGTGTTTATAGTTGCCATCATACATATATTTTTATTACTATTCACATATACTTGTAAGTTTGAGAGTTTTTTTTTTTGTATTGTTTTGTTAGTGTTATTGTCCCCCATCAAAATGACATCAAAGCTTTTTTATGTAGGGGTTTCTCTTTCTTTAATAATGGAGATAAATACTAATAGGATTATTAGTTTGAATTAATATGCGTGTGTGTGTTAGTTGAATAATTCATACATAATAATTTTTTGTTTTTAAATATAAGACATTTTTAACTAGTTAATTCATATTTATTAATAAAATTGGTTAATTTAGTTAAAAATATTAAATTGTTAATAATTTATATTATGTTTATAAAATTATTCTTAAAATTATTGGAACATCATCTTATTCTTTTGACTTAGACTTTAACCTAATTAATTAATTAATGTGTGTTAGTTATGTTCTTCAAATCTCATACAAGAGAGAATAAATTTATCTTGTTAGTTTATAACATTTATTATAAAATAATTAAAAATATTTTAATAAAAATAATTAATACAAGAAACAATTTAAAAAGAGTCTTATAAAAAGAGATGACTAAATTTTTAAAAAAATCTTACTTTTAAGATCAAAGAGATTAACATTCTTGAATGAGTAAGTGGACCTTCACTCAAGGTGTTATATCTTGAGAATAAAAAAAAATTAAATTGTCAAATTCCATAAGGACAATAGAATTAATAACATTGCCTACAAGTAGCAAAGAGGTACAGTGTATAAAAAAATTATTATACGAGATGTTAATTTGGCCAAAGTCAATGACCAATTATTTATTTTAATGTGTGTGTGTTTTGAATTTTTAAATACATAATTAATTTAAGAAATATTAAAAAATATTTTTAAAAGATAATATTTAAGATTATACTTATTAATTAAATTTAATTTTTAATAAAAAATATTATATAAATATCAAAAATTGAATTTTTAGATATGTAATTAATTTGGATAATACTTATTTAGTAAGTATAATTTTTAAATGAAGATAATAATGTAATCTAGAAGTACTAACATATAATCCTAAAATACAAAGAGAGCGTTTGGTTGAGGTATAATTTTTCATTTCTGGGAATCACATTCCAGCAAATACTATGTCTAGGATTGTTATTTCCATAGACATATTTGGTTGGTATTTAATAATTGTATAAAAATTTAAAACTTATTTAATTACAAAATTGAAAAATAAAAAAAATATAGTAAAAAAAATAGTAAAAACAGATAGTTATTGAAAAAAATAATTTTCACTTTCATAATAATTAGAGATACTCATCATCTCTTCATGAGAATAACATCTACATAAAATTTGAATATATAATATATATAAAAATATATTTTTATAAGTGTGTAATAAACATGAGAATGTATATTCTGACTTTGATATTTCTAAAAATGAATAAATACAACATGAATCAAACGTTATATAAAAAAAAAATAGTATAAATAGAAGCATATACGTGACAACATTAGATAAGAGAAATCATTCATCTTTGAAGATGTGATTGTGAAAATCTTCTCATAAGCTCCTACGAAATTTTAGATCAGATTCAAGTGTGCTTACAATCATGATATTCGTTAATATTTGTTTCCCTTTAATCCCAATTCCATCAAAACTACACCCTCCAATTCATTAGGTCCTTATCTCCTCGCCCAGCACAAATCCATCCTTTATGGCTAACTTCCCGAGACGCAGAATCCTCCCATCTTTAACTCCTACATATACATCACCAATATTACTATAATTGATATGTTTTTAATATACACTGTCATTCTACTTAATATTACTATTACCCACCTCTTTCTCATGACATGCAGTTCAACTTCACTCGAACACCAGCCAAACTAAACAAATCTCAAACTTTGGTCCACCAAAATCACCTCGAAGTTA
The DNA here is from genome assembly GCA_026544285.1 of Pachyrhizus erosus. Taxonomy (NCBI): domain Eukaryota; kingdom Viridiplantae; phylum Streptophyta; class Magnoliopsida; order Fabales; family Fabaceae; genus Pachyrhizus; species Pachyrhizus erosus. The sequence goes on from JAMLFT010001235.1 coordinate 32,001, forward strand.
TGATCCACCATAATTATCAGTCTACTTCAAACACGTACAATAGCAGTCCATCCGACATATATGTTCTCTCTGACAAATCAAGTGGATGGCAATGTTTTTTCTTATAATATATAGAATAAATACCTCATTGATTGAGGCTTGAAAAGTCATTGATGGGTATTTACAAAAGATTTATTTATTTTTTTAAGAAAAAAAGCATTTCTCTAAAACTAAAGTTTTGCTTTCTACATAAACTAGTGTAGATAAAAAAGAAAT
>JAMLFT010001236.1:0-32247 GCA_026544285.1 Pachyrhizus erosus
CCCTTGTTAAAGGTCCAAAGGAAGCTTGAAGTGTCTCTGGGAGTGTCTTACCCTCTGATGAAGCCAGGAATGTATCACAACCGCTGTCAAATCCAAATCCACTGGCAAACTCAGCTCTAAATGGAAGTAACAATCAGGAAGGAAGGGAGGAATCTTTAGAGGAAGAAGATCCCTCTGAATGTTCCGATTAAGTTTTCTATAGAAGTTTACTAATTGAATTTTGATTAAAAGCTACTTTTATGTTATGTTAGCCAGTAAAAACAAGACAAGTAATGTTTTGCATTACATCGTTATATGCGTAACTTGAAAATTTTAAATTATTAATTGTTAAGCTAATTAGATTATCCTATTTGTTATGTGATGTTTGATATCTAATGCATGTTTAATATCAAGAAAGAAAAAAAAATATATTGATGACAATTTAAAGAATGTAATCTTCTACTATGAGATCTCAATAACAAATATTTCGTCATACTATTTTAAATCAATTAAAAGAAATTATTTTATGAATTACAAAAATATTAAATAAATTGATAAATGGAAAGAGGGTTACATTACCAATGATACTTTTTTAATTATTTTATAATTGCCACCAATCATCATTTTATGGTAGTTTTATTACAATGTGGATATATTATTACATATTATTTTTTAGTGATTTTATAACTATTAGAAAATGACCAAAAGTACTATTACAAAAATCATCAAAAATTAACAAATAATAATATACTAGTATTTTGACAAAATCACTAGAAAATGACAATTTTTGCCACCCATAAAATTACCATTAATAGCTTAAAATTACTCATACTAGTAATTTCTTTTAAAATAGATCCATTTTGATAAATAGTTAGTAAAAAAACACCATATTGATCATTCTAAACATTAGCTTGTACTTTCTTGCATATCATTCTAAACATTAGCTTGTTTGAGGGCTTTCTTCCTATTTTGGGGGTGTTTAGATCTATTTTTGGGATTGGTTAGTTTTAGACATTAGTTTTATTGGTGGTGTTGTCTATTGGTGGTGTCTATGTTAATAATGAGAATGAGTTTCCATTGATTCACATGAATAGCATCAATTATACAAGATAAATATGTACAAGAGTAGCTCAATCCCAAAAGTTGAGCCTATAGGATTGTCAAAACTCTTCTTCCATTATTTGAGTAATGCTTTAAGATCCTTGCTCCTTAGTTCGTCCAATGGATAAGAAGAGTGAATATATTTACTAAAAACACTTAAATGTTCAAGTTAATAAGGATGTTTCAATACTCAAGTTAATAAGAATTTTAATGTAAAAATCTAATTATCAGAAGGTGTCAAAAAGTGCGTGTAAACCTAAAAATATTTTGTTATATTATCCTCTTATATGTCCATGCCTTAAAGGCCTTGTGTTTGCAAGATAAAAATGTCTACAATATTAATATAGGATGCATTAAACAACCTAAAGATCAAGATAATATATATCTTTGAGATAAGGAGTGCTCTTCACAACTCACATTCCCTATTTAATCAATTGAATTAGACTCTTAATAAAAAATTATTTTAAACTTAGAGTTATTAAATATAAGTTTAAAAAATTGTCAGTTCAAAATTAATTTAAACCAAAATAAAAAATATATATTTTGATCCTTTAAATTAGAATTAAGTTATTTTCTTAATTACATTAATTTTAATTAATCTTAACTTCCTCAATAGTTTATTAATTTTAATTCAAAGGAAGTTAAAAAAATAACATAATGGTCAATATATCTCTCATTTTTAATCCAAATTTATGTTTTTTAATAATAATATGCTTGTTGTGTTGATTACACTCCTTTTATAGGTGGACATAATTATGATGATTATTTTAAATTTATCAAAGTTATTTTGTAAAGAGCAAAAACAAATTGGCAGAACCAAATATAAGTTCAGTTTTATATCTGGTCCTCAGTCATGTGAAACATGATTGATTTAAAATTTAACAACTTGAAATTAATTAAAATATAAATATAAAAATAAAATATATTTTGATATTTTAAATTAGAATTGATTTATTTCTAATTACATTAATTTTATTAATCTTAATTTCCTCAATTAAAATTTATGTATAGTTTATCAATTTTCGAAAAATCAAATATATGTTTACTCATAATTAAGTTTATCATTTCAAATCAGAATATAAAATTAATAATCAGTAATAACAAAGTAGAAATTGTAGGTTAATAAAATTATGTTACAAAAAAATTCTTTGTATTGAAATAAATTATTTTAGTTCTTGTTTATGATAATGAATGAAGTGTCATACAATTAACCATTATAAATTCAACAGGATTGAGTACACATATTTGTTATTCAATATTCAATAATTTGTAATGATAATTTGAAAAGCTAATGATAATTTTAAAAGGATTGAGGACAAAATAAATTATCCAATATAACTTATCATAAAATTAATCATTACAAATTAAAAAAGAATTAAAGTAGTGTTTGATCTCGTTATTTTTAATTTTTTTTTCTTCTTAAAAGGAGAAGCTAAGCAAACAACCTTTGTATAAAAGCTCTTAAAAAATTAAGTAGCTTACTTTATAAGACAAATCACATAAATAAGGAGCTTTTATATAAGTTACTAAGAGGAGCTTCTATCTACCTTATGCGCGGCTTTTCTATACAAGCCCCCGTTTGATTCCGGGTGCATTATTTTTGAGTTCTAATATATATATATATAAAAGATACTTGAAAGTGCTATAAAAACTTTTTTTACAAATCATTATTAAAATAAAATTTCATTAAATGGATTATTTTTTAACATTTTAAAAATTACTTTTTTATATATTTGTATTTTAAAATTATTATTAAAATCATTTTATATAAATTAAACAAATTTTAAAATGTATTTTTATTTTATAAATATATTTTATTATTTGAGAAGATAATTAATTTTAAATAAAATAAAAATTTTTAAAAAATATCAACATATTATTATTGATACAAAATATCTATAACTTTAGTAAGAATTAGATTAATCACTTTTGATTAAGTCTTTCTTTTCAACCATATTTTTTTATCTATAAAATTTTTCAACCAATAATTGATTGATATATAATTTATGTGATTGAGTACACAAATAAATTATCCAATAATATTGCTATTCAATTATAATGATTGGAGTTTTTAGAGTATTTCTTCTTCGTATTCTTCTTGATTTTTTCAATAGGTAATCAATTTAGTTAAATCAAATTCAAAATTAAAACTTACTATTAATGTAATATAATATTTATTCTGATTATAAATGTAATTTGTAACCAAAACAACCAACTATGAAGCATTATATGACACATAAAGCTTGAAGACCAACTCTTTAATCCCCACATGTACTCAGAATACGTTTGTGAATTGGTAAATTTATGTATAATAATGATACTCAATTCTAGTTGTTATTAATTACTCTTTTCATTTCAAAATAATTATTTTTTTAGTCTTTTTTTATAAATAATAATTTCTTAATTTTTTTAACAATATTCTTTAATATAATTAAAAATCAATACTTACATTGAAAAAATATCAACCATAAAAATGAATTGAGAAATAATAGACTATAGTTATTATTACTGAAAAGTAAATAATTTATGACAAAGATAGTAAAAGAATTTAGAGTATTTATCTAAATTTGTATCAATTAAATATTTTTTAATGAACATATTATAATCTTAAATATTCCAAGAAAATAATATTTATTAAAGAACAATTTTACTAAAACATCCTTTCTTAATTTTAATAAATACATTATTAAAATTTTCAAGACATTATTTATTAGAAGACAAAATTAAAATAAATGTATTAATATCTTATAAAAAATTAAGAACATCAATCAATTTAAAAAAATTTAAAAAAATTAAAATTACAATTATTTTGAAACAAAAGAAATATTTTGGAACGAAGAGTATTAAAATTAGTCTAAAAATGTTATTTTCCGATACAAGTAGATTTTAATGAGTTCAAATATTATTAAAAAATTCATCTAATCCATGTAATGCATCTAATTTTCATTACCAAAAAAATGCATTTAATTAAAAAAATTAAAATATTTATGATATTGAAGTATGTAATATGGTATTCATGAAAATTTTCATAAAATATTATTAGTAAAGATTATGTAATGGCAAAAATTAAAATCTAGAGTTATTACAATAATTTGTTGAAAGCACATGATACAAACAAATTAAACACGTTAAAAGTTAAAAATATTGCTCACAAGTTAGAATGATTATTTTATGTTTCATGTACTACCTTTTATTTAAATTTAGAAAATAAACATTTCATATGTAGTAGTTTGAATTAGCTAGACGCAACTGGAAAACCCTTAGTTGTGCCCACAAGAAGGGTAAACGGTGATATAGATTTGGGGTCTTTCTTCCTTTACCCCCTTCAAAATGCACCCTCCACCTCTTTAATCAACGAAAAGAAAAAAATACGAACATAATATTTAAAAAATAATTAGTCCACGATTTTTATTCTGCATTATCACCAAGAAATTAACGCTTTTATTGTACCGTAATCACATAATATACTTAATTTAACAGGTGGCCTTTTCAGCCATTAATCAAGGGCAAAATCGAAATGCTCTAGTGCTCTTCAATGTTCTTGTAGGTTCCATAGATCTTCTAAAATGCGGTATATTACTATTACGTTCTGAACCCACAAGTTTTATCATGGGTGAACGAGAGGATCCTAAGCAAATCCGTTGTTCCTACACAGCAAAAATATAATGCCCAACGCGGTTCATTGGATTCCTAAAGTAGGATACCAATGCATTACTAATATTTCACTTAGATTTAATCATATTTTGGTGGATCTCATGAATAATATGGGTCAATATCAGTTGATTTGAACAATACCTAGTTTGCACTCTGCCCGAACACATGTTTAATACATTTAGTTGAATGGCTGGTTCTTTGGTTAAGGATTTCAACCTGTTTTTATCCTCTCTCTTTTTTTCTACCATACCATCCAAGGAACCCTAGTTGTGCACCTCAAAAGAAACACATCACGCATGTATGACAAAATTAATTGTGATTTTTGTCAATACAACACAACATGGACCAATCAATTATGAAGGATTAGGGAAGGAAAGAATGAAAAGAAGAATTATCAGAAACTACAAAACAGATGAAGAATAAGAACCAGCTAATAAAGTTGTCAAAAAAAAGAACCACATATAGATGTTAAACAAAACTAACAGACAAATAGCACATGGGTATGGGAACTTACAAGCACCCATACTCAATTAAAACTACATAAGAAAATTGGTCCTATAAATGTTTTGAATTTTGACAGTGGATAGAAACTATAGCATGGAGAAAAAGCAGAGAGGGAAAGGGGGATAAGAAATCCCCCAATGCAATCGATATATACTAGTTTAAGGGAAGCATTCTTCAAGTTTAAATACGTGGTAAGCCATCAAGAAGTAAGAACTGGCTTAGAACTTCTCAACGCATTCACACCCAAAAATTAATTGACCTCTTAGCTTTTTGATGAAATGGCACACTCAGTCCATCATCAATTATAGGAAGTCACAAGTAAATGCAAGTTATCACATAGGTTCGGGGCTTAAGCTCAAACAAAACTATGTAACATTAGTAATGATCATATGACCAGACTGCATGGACTAACAACCATGTAATAACTTCGCCTATAGAATTCTGGAGTTCATACTTCATAGAAACTTCTCACAGTGTACAGTTCTTGAAACTTAATGGTTCATTTTATCCAAAGAAAAACAATAAACATTCATTCACTTACTCTTCTATCTCATTTCCACCCCGGTTTTTTCATCACTCTTTATCTTTTTCATCTCATTCATCACTTTCTCTACTTTTTCTCTAATCCTATCTATCTTCACTTTTTACCCCAATCCACCACTTTTGTGGTCTACAATAATCATGACTCTTATAAAATGCACCAATTATTTATAAACTGCCACGTGTTTCCAATCAAACACAACAATTTCTATGCGCTCCTGACCTCAATGCACTCTTTCTTTGCAGCATATGCTTTTAACAGGAGGGTTAGTTAACTAGAAGAGTGTCTCACTGAGAGCTTCCTTCTTCTGAAGAAACCATATTTTCATCTCTACCCTAACATTTTCCTTCCTCTGCTTTTCTCTCCCATTTCTTTATTTCGTAAAAAAAAATAACAAAAAAAATAGACAACTGAAGTAAAACTGCAGAAATAGTACGCATATACTAAGTAAGAGAGAATAAACGGTAGCTAGAAAGCACCCTGACAAGCATGCTACACAAGTTGACATTGACTACTGCAAATACATCAACCCAGCAATGAAGATAGAAAAAAGAAATTGGACCAATTAACGTTAACTCAACCAACCAATCTATAAGCGCATTTAATCTACAACGAAACAAATTGACTAAAATTTAGAGCATGTTTGCATACTAAAAAAAGTTGTATATTTTCGGGAGAGAAGCTCTCAAAAGCTTTTCTAAGTTGTATAGAAACATACCCTTAATCACTTACAACATGAATCGAATATATCCATCCCTTAAGCCTTAACTTCCACTGGCCTAGGTCCACCGTGTTCCCCAAGCAAGAATCCAAGCCCTTGTTCCTTCCCAACATCTAAAGCACCCGAATTATCCTTATTCTGATACAAGGGATTGGCCGTCAATATCCGTAATCCCGAACTCCCACTAATCTCCAAAACCTCAGGCAAACCGTCCCCACACCCCTTGGACAAGCCCACATCGATCCGAATGGCCTTGCCGTCGCAAACGCCGTTAATCCCAACCGTCTGAATCGTGTGCCCCATCACCATCCTCTTAACGCCAGGCACAGTGGACAAAACATGCTCAAGGGCAGCACAATCACATTCCCCATCATCCCCGCGCGAGAATTTCCTCACCCAAACGACGCCGTCTATCCCTCGACAATAATCCGGTGAAAACCGACCGGTGCAACCGTTAACCCAATCCCGAACCTCCTCATTAATTTTCTCCAAGCCGTACGAAGTGTGCTGCGGCAACAAACCCCCGTGCACGAAAACAGAATCCCCAACGACCAAAACGGTGACGTTCTGAGATAAAAACCTTTTGGCAATTGGGCCGTTGGGCCGCAGGGCCGCCACCCGGGCCCGAAACCCGTCTTGGAACTCTTTCCTCACCCCGCGGAAGGAAGAGGGAACTCCTTCCATTGGGTCCTTCGGTTTTTCCAACCCGTCGCAGAGGCTTTTGATTTTGTTCCCAATTCGGAACCACTCCCACCAAACCCTAAATTCCTCGACGCCGGATTTCGTCGCGAAGCGGAAATCGCCCTCGATGTTCATGATCTCGTGGTTGCCGTTCATGGTGATGATTCTGCCGCCGTGCCTTGCCGCCTCGCGCTTCAGCTTCTCGAGGAAGTATAGGATCTTCAGCTCGTCGCCGCCACGGTCGAGGACGTCGCCGACCTGCACCACGGTGGCGGAGCCGCCGGCGTAGCGGTCCGAGGCGTCGATGAGGCCAGCGAGGCGCAGGGCCTCCTTGGACTTCTCGAGGTCGCCGTGGAGGTCGCCGATGGCCACCAGGCGCGGAGGGGAGGGGAGGCGTGTCGGGAGGGGTGGCGGCGACGGCGGCGGCGGAGGGAGGAAGAGACCGCTGACTGAGAAGTCAACGAATGTGTCAACGAATGATGATAGGAGATTAGGAATGTCTTTGCAGAATGAGGTTGAGGCGTCTTCTTCCCCTTCCATTACGATGTGGTACTTTGAATGCTACTCTCTGAAATCTAATTCTCACTTTGGAAACGCTCAATTGGTTGCGTAACGGTTTTGTGTGTTGTTTATTTATGCGAAATTGAAGTCGTTTACTTGTGTGGCCTAACGTGTGGAAGTCTTTTCGCTTTTCAGGTGTTTCCCTCCCGACTTTTTTGAAGGATGCAATGAACCAAATTTCTTGCCCATTCACTTCTATATAAATGATTATTTTTTCTTGTACTCAATTTTTTTAAGTTGTAGTTCCCCAAATTTAAAATTATTATTTTTTAAATTATTCTTCATTTCCTTGTAAAACGCTTGGTTAAAACATTTTAAGAGAATATTTGGTAATATTTTTATATTTAAAATTATGATTTTGGATAATCATGATTAATAAGAAAGATTAAAATTTATTTGATTCATTATAAATATTTTATTCATAAAATATATTATACTACTTTTATTAAATTTTTAATTATTTATTATATTAAATAATCTAATAAAAATAATATTTTATTTTTATCACATTAATTTTTTTTTAACTTAGATTCTTATTTCCTTCCATAAAAATGTTTTAATAAAAAATTTAATTAAAATTAAATTTAAAATCATTAGAATTTTATGAATAATTTTTAAAACATTCATACTAAAGATAAAAATTTAACATTTTTAATCTAAGATTAAGAATTTTCTATCAATCACTTTCAAGAATAAAAAAAATATTTAAAATCAAGAGAGAAAAAAAAATATTTTACCTTAATAATTATATAAAAATTTGCAATTTTAAACTTTTTTTCAAATTTATCCGTGAACTACTTTCTTTTTTGGACAAAATTATGAATTACTTAGGTTAGCCGTGACGTGCACTTGTTTATATTCAAAATTTAGTGTAATACATTTATATTTAATATATATTATAAAAACATTTAACTAATTTTTAATGTAAAATTGATTAATTTAAACATATTTTTAATCTTATAAAATATTATGTAATAGCTCTTATATAAAATTTAATAATCATAGCTGAATATTATAACTGATCCATACTTGATTGATTTTTTTTATGACCATCCATACTTTTTTTTTTTATCATTCAGAAAAATAACAAGAAGGAGGGGAACTAGATATTTAGTATCGTATTCTATTGTTTGCTATTGTTCTTGTCAAGTGTCATTCAATTTTCTTAGACAAAGAACAGTCATATCTAACGGAGTTACACATGATCAGGAAAAAAAATGCAACTTAAATTGACAAACATGTATATAGTTAATAATTAATACGGACGAACGTACATAAAAATAAAAAGAAACAATTAATTAAGATATATTATTATTTTTACTCAAAAATTATATACTATTCTTTGCAAATACTGAAAACGTGCAGCAAATTGCCTAATTCTCACCTACCATATCGTCACATGGGACGCTCCCATTTCGTTAAGTGACAGGACTGATGACTAGAGAGCCCTTTTACTTGGAAATGATAATCAATTGAATCAATTTCAATATAATGTGAGACTCGATTTTATAATTAGCTTGTTTGATTTGATTTACAAATAACATGAGATCAACTTAAGTTAAAAATTAAGTTTATTAAATAAATAAGTTAAATTTAAATTATACGTAATTTGATTCCATTAATTTATGAATTAGTTCAATTATATATTTATTTATATTTATATATCTATATATTAAATATTAAAATTTTATATTATTAAATTAATATATATATATATATATCCATTTATCAATTTATATATTAAATATTTTATATTATTAAATTTATAATTATTTTTAATTAATTTAATATTAACTTTTTATTAAATAAATAAATAAAGCATTTAAATAATTAAAAAATTAACATATATATATGAAATAAATATATTTTATATTATTAAATAGACATAATTAATTTTAATTAATTTCATATTAATTTTATTTTTGCTTAAAATAAATAAAAAATAAAAAAATAATTTAATTTTAAATCAAGTTAACAAGTTGAACCGAGTTGTTTATAAACTTAAATCAAGTCGAGTTTGAGTTAAAAATAAAGGTTAATATCGAATTTGAATTGAGTTTCGAGTTGAACTAATTTTTACTGAGTCAAGTTAAGCTTAATGAAACTTGGCTCAACTCCACTCATTTATAGTCCTACTTCTACCTTAGGCTTTAACACTAATACAACAACATTTGTTGCAAAGCCAAAGCCCTAAAGATAAAGAGGTTGTTATTCATGTTTTTATTTTTTTTACTATGGCTACAATGAATCACCTTTAAAGGTGATATACTATATATCATTACTGTCAGTCAAGATACAAAATTTTATTCTACATTCTCTCATGTTAAAACTTTCCTTATTAAATAAAAAACATTCCCCTTTTTCATCTTCTAGGTAATTTTTCTTTCTCTCTTGTAACCTACCTCTTATGGTGTTTTACATTGTGTTATTGTCAAAGGCAATTTGTAACGATGATGACACCATTTTTCCTTTTTTTTTTCTTACTTCTCCTTATATACATTCTCCTTCCTTTTTCATAACCTCCAACACCACCATCCCCATTATCACTTCCTCTATTAAGGAAAATCAAAACCTAGTTTTTATTCAAGAAAAAAAAATAGAAGTTTAAATCTCTATTTATTTTCTAAGCTTGGGAAGTAGGGAAGGGAATATGATGCAAGTATATTAAGGAATTGTAAACAATGTAGATTTTAAGCAAGTCTAAAAAAAATAAGAAAAAAGCAAGAACGAAAAAAGGACATCAAAGGTGTTGCAAACACTACACCACCCACAAAGTTAAAGCCAAAACAACACATAACCACAATTGTAATTTTCCATAAAAGTTTAACCTTTTTTTTTTGTTAACAAGCCAAACCCATCGGTCTTTAATCGTTTCCTTTACTTTTTCCCTATTTTGTTGCAAACTCTAAATAAGCTATTGCAAAGTTTTAAACTTTGAAACTAAATATTTATGATAGTTTAGGATTTTGACGCTTATGATTGAATGTAAAGAGAATCAATAAGTGCGAAGGAAGAAACAAAACCCTTGATAGACGAAGGAGAGGGAGAAGAAGTGGAAAAAAGGGAAAAAAAAATTGGTGTCACCATAAAAAATTGCCTCTCGTGACAATGCACAATAGTGATAATCAACGGTTGTAGGATAGGAAGGAAATTAGAGTGACGATGAAGGAGGGGGAACTTTTAATGGGAGAGGGTACACATTAAAATTTTGCATCTTGATTAATTTGAAGGCTAATATTAATGGTGTGTGATGAACCATATGTAAAGGCAAATTCATCTTAGACTTCATCCTATTTTTCTCTTTACACTTATAATGATTAAAGTATTAAATTAATCTTACCTATTTACACACTTTTTTCAAATTAAAAATCATTTTCTCCCACTTCACTTCCCTTTAATCTTTTCACTTTCTCCTTACACCAACATTGCATCCATTTCCTTCCTTTTTCCTTCTTCTTCACCTTGTGAAGGTTGTATTCTCAAACTATGTTTGCTATGAAAATAAGATATACTATCGTTGCAAAAACTTTTTTCGTGATAAAAGAACATTACAACTCATATTTTTGTAAATTTAAAGAAAGAAAACAATTTAATGAATAACACTTCAAAGGCCATATAAAATCATATTACATAAAATATAAAATAAACTAATCATAAACTAAAAACTTAGATTAAAGAATAAAAATTCATGTCCCGATGTCAAATTGTCTCAAAGCACACATGACCATAAAATTGAAAATAATAAAATAGAGACCATGATCTTGCAAAGGATTACCTACAAGGGTGACATTTTACCCAAACATAAACAAGATAAATAGATGGGGAATGAGATATATCTAACACTACAATTAAAAAAAATTAAAGGCAAAAGGTAAAGCACATTATAAATATGTCATGTTGGAATTTTATTACTTTATAAAATATTAAATACTACTAAATCACATTATGTCCTATTATCAGGTTCTCAAGTGTTAAGAAATACATAAATTCATAGAGCTTGACCAAATCACCTTTTTCATTTTGGGACCTTCCTTTCTCTTTTTGATGGAAAAAAGGAAAAACCTAATTTTGATTTGGTGTATTGGAGACCATAACCATACCTTAGGTATTTAACATATTAGGGTTTATATTTCCCCTAATTGGCCAAATTAGGTTTTCACTCATTAGATCCATATAGTATGTAGTTGGTAGCCTAATTAACTTCCTAAATTAGATCATTTTTAATTTTATCTAAATGTAAATAAATAATATAAATATTATAATATAATATATAACCCACATTAATTAATTAGAAATTATAAAATTTCCAACAATCTTTTAGTTGGGCTTCATATTAATCTTAAACATTTTACATCACAAAAATCTTTAGGTATGCAACTGCATGTTATTTAGTTTTAGACTCTCTTCAAACAATTTGGTCTATCTTATATAGCAATAAGGAACCACTACATTTTTCATCACGTGACTAAGCCATAATAATAACCACTAACTAGTACTCATAATCAATGACATAGATCAAATATGAATAAGCAAAAAAATTATATGTAATGTGATCTTAACCATATCTATTTCCAACTTGTCCAAACTTTATTCATTATAAAGATCAATCCAAGATGCAATACACATGTTGAACACAAAACAAGCTCAAACTAGAATGGTAAACATCAAATTTACTTTTGTAGAAAAATCAAACAATATTAGTAATGTGGTCATGGAAGACTCTATGTATCAAGCCTTTAGTAAGTGGGTTAGCTATCATGAACCCAATCTTTTTATGTCCTATAGAAATCTACCTATGACAAAGTACCAAAGTCATATTTAGTGGTTAAATGCCTCAAGACAAGCATTGAACTCCACAATCATGGTCAAAGAAGCTATGAAAGTTTGTTTAGTAGACTTCCAAGAGATAGCTTCCCTAGCCAACATATATACGTATGTAGATGGGAAGCATTTGCTATCTTGATGTCCAACAAAATTAGAGTCTGAGTAATCGATGATCTCTAACTTGTCAAACTTTAGATAAGTGAGCATGTATCCTTTTATTCTCTTCAAGTAATGCATTACGCATTTTGCTACCTTCCAAGATTACTCAAGTATTTTCCTGAAACTCCTATGATAAATGCTATGTTAGTATGAGTACAAACTCAAGCGTAGATCATACTTCCTACTACTTATTCATAAGGAATATTTTGCATATTAGTCTTTGAAGGTCATTATTAAGGCATTGTTTGAGACTGAATTTGTCTCCTTTAGTTATAAGGATATCTTTTGGCTTACTATCTTTCTCGCCAAATCTAAGTCTTTATCTATATACTTCTTTTATGATAGTTTTTTTTGTGAACTTCGATAATCCTTGGCTAAGAGCCAATGACTAATTTGTTGAAGTATTGAGATCCATTTAAGGGACAAAGGATCAAATCCATGATCATATGCTTAAGGAACAAGGTTCTCTACCAATCATGTCCAACCATGTTAGTACTTTTGTGATAACTTCAGGATACATTGAGAGCAATTTCCTAGTATCTTAATACCTAAGATAAAAGAAGTTTCCCCAATATATGTTATTTTAAAATTTTTCATTAGAAATCTCTTGGCGATGCCTAATATAAGTTTTACATCATCGACATGTAATACCAAAAATATGTATTTAATCCCACTAAACTTTTGACTTACATAGTCATCAACTACATTTGCCTCAAAATCATATAAGGTAATGACTTGATGGAACTTGTAATACCACTAATGAGAAGTATGTTTGAAGCCATAAATGGATTTCTTTAGTTTGAATACCATAAATTTTGAGTCACCTAACAAAAAGCTCTCTAGTTGCACCATATAAATCATTTTTTCAATGTCACTATTTAGAAACACAAACTTGACATCCATTTGATGTAACTCTAAGTCAAAATGCATTACTAATGACATTATTGTTTTAAAAGAATCCTTTGAAGATATTGAAGAAAAGGTTTATCTATAGTCAAATTTATCCTTTTTGCATAAAACCTTTAGCAACTAGATGAGCCTTATATCTCTTGATATTGTCGTTTGAATCCTTTTATGGTTTTAAATATCCATTTACAATAATAGGTTTCACACCTTCAAGCAATTCAACAAGATCCCAAACATCATTGTTTTGCATAGCCTTCATTTCATCCTTCATAACATTAAAATTTTTGGAATTAGAAATTTGCATTGATTGCTAGAAGTTGATTGGATCATCCTATGTTAAACCAAAACCATTCTCTTGTTCTTGGAGAAAGATAACATAATCATTTGGGATTACACTTCTTCTCTCTATAATGGATCTCATTAATGACATTGCTTGAGGTTTTTGAGTTTGGTCTATAGGTATTTGTGGTAAAACCTCATTGCTAAATTCAGCTTTGCTTCTAAAGGGCATTTCAACTCTATGTAGCTTTTCATCATTCTTTCTATTCAAGTTGATAATTGGTAATCTGGGGTAAACTCAATCAAGATAGTTTTTACCTTAGTTGACTTAGAGATGTGCATACATAGTAGATAGGTAGGTACTTGATGAAACACCAAAGCTTGAGCTTTGACATGGCGTATCATCTTAATATCGAGAACAAAGGGAAAAAAATCCAATTATTCTAAGGTGTAGTGAGCAAAAATTTAGATGTTTATCTCGAATGACAAGCTACTATTCCATGAAGCTTGATTCGTCCAGGGCTTCTTGCTTTTTCAATAAGGTTGCCTTCTATTGTTTGGTAAGACGCTTATTTTTTACAACCACAACAAGTTCTTCATTCGCTACTTGCTTTTTTTTGACATCTTCCTTTGGAGGTTAGGGTATAAGATGCTGAATAACTCTAGGATGCTGCTTATAAATTGGTGCTTGTACAACATAAAGACAAATCTTCCTCTTAAAGTGCTATTGGTATTCTATATCTACAATGACTCCTTCAGGTATAGTAAAATATGCTTTAAAGGGCCTAAAATGATAACTATCAAACTTCTCTCACTAAAGAATAAGGGATGCCTCAACCCTATATGTTGAAAGGTCTATTAAAGGACATCTTGAGTCTTCTTTTGGTAACAAGAACTGTCAATTATCGTTGACAAAGAGAAGAGGCAATTTATTCCTTATTACTTCCCAGTTTTCTGCTTTGTCATTAAAAACTAAGGCAAAAGATAGATTGATGTATATTGCAACTTTATTGTTCATGAGGGTGATAGGTTTAACTATATATATGTTGTCTTTTAAAGGTTACCTAACAACCCTATTGATGGTTACATTGTAGGGATCAAGACCTAGTGTGGGCAAAGGTTGAAAACCTAGTTGATCAGGCAACAAAATATTTGGTACATGTGTGCTATATGGAAGGGTAATTTAGATAATTCTAATGAGAATAATTTTTCCATCTTTATCAGACATGACATTCCTATTTTCATATGTCACAAGTGAATCAATTGGTATAGTGGTAAAATGAGGGTGAAATAAGTTTTTCTATTGAACACCAATGGAAATTAGTGTTGGTTCAACTTGAGGCTTTGTTTGGGCTTGTATTTGTGATTTAGTTTCAGATTTTGTTTGTGGTGGTAATGGTTGTGTTTATGTTTGGACTAGTCATCTGATGGAAATTTTTGGTCTAGGTTGGGTTGTCTATTTGGGGGGTATCTGCAAAGGTTCAACCATATCACCAAGACTTAGTAAATTGGGTTGGCTATATGTCTAATCTTTAAGGCTTGTCGAAAAGGCATATGGTGTTCATGCCTTAGAGTCAAATTCTTCTTGTAGAATCATCTTCCTCTTCACTAGGTTGGATGTTTGTAGAGGTGCATTTGTCCTATCATGCTTGGACGTCTACATGTCATTAGTAGGGTTGGACATGTGTCATTTGGTCTTTTGCAATGACCTAATTCTAGGGCGAGTCAACTTGCCCTACTTAACCTTCACCAATCTACCCAAATTAAAGAAGTTAATACTTCTTACTCCACCGTGTAATGACCTAAAATTTCTGCATTATTTATTTTTTTTATAATCAAACAAACACTGAAGATAAACTTTCATTAATTTACACCAATGTACATAAAAGGTTTCGTCACTTAAGCAACATAGAAATCTCAAATATAAGATTCTCAATCGCCTCTAGAGTTTTTAGACGGATTTTCCTCCTCAAAAGATGCTTCTCTTGGAGATGGCCATGTGTTAGTGAGAGTAGAGGTTGAAGGTTGGCAAGGATTATTTGGTCACTTTCTTCTAGGGTGTGATAGGATTTTGGAAGGTGAATCTAAAAATCTAGGACTTATGCCATGTACTACTGACTCTTGAGGATTTATACGAAACATATTGTTTTATCCATAATTTGTAACTTTTTGGGTGACGATTGAGAGTACATATCTTGATCTAGTACAAGACTCAGATACTCTACACTAATCTTGGTAATGCTCTGGATTATCCTGGTTAACAAGTTGACTCTGTGTGACTTCCGATTCTAGGAAAGTCCACAAACTTGGTGCCTTTACACCTCCAAGGACTTCTATAACATCTTGTATTTTATATAATGAAATTTAAATTGGGAAATTTGCCTCTTTTCCTTTTACATATTATAATTTAACTAAAAATAGGATTTAAAAATTTATTTTCTATAAAAGAGATATTATCTAGTGAATAATATCAAGAAAGAAAGGAAGAGAGAGAAACTTTTAGTTAATTAAAAATTAATTAAAATTAAAATCAACTTAAAATAAAAATATAAACCAAAATTCCAAATAGAAAGTAGATAAATGATATTTTAAAATAAAATAAAAATAAAAGAATGGAAGAATAAAACTTAGAAGTCAGAATATAAATTTTCAGAAAATAAAAATAAATTTTTAGGAATTAAGTATGAGTAAATAAATATTTTAGTTAAAATAATAAATTTTTTATCAAATAAAATAAATATTAGTGAATAGAAAATTGAAAATCAATAAGAAGAAAATATAAATAAGTTTATAGGATTTTTGAAAGAATTAAAAATTAAAACTAGAATTATTTTAAAAACTAGAAAACGGAAGGGAAGGAGAAAAAGAGGGGCAAGGCGGGTTCGAACCCAGGCCGTGCCAAGAAAAGAGAAGAAGCGAAGTAGTGTGCCAACTGTGCTAGCCATTATGGGTGCTAAGTTTCGGCCCAATTAATATAAAAAAGGATAAAAACACTGTGTAAATAAAATAAATAAAACACGAGTGACCAAAACGAGTTGGGACGGATTCGAAGAGTGGAACGTAGAGGTCAAAGTGAATTTTGGGCCGCAGGAATTGTCATTTGACTGCTAGGCCCATAGTTGTTATTTCTTACAAATTAAATGTACTTAACCTTTCCTAAAAATGCAAAACCATCATTAAAGCACCTTGTTACCTCCTTCAACATCAAGATGAATTTTGCAAAAACTGCCACCCTGCAAAACGCGCTCTGCCCACACCCTCCGACCTCCCTAGCTAGCCACCTATGACCTATGGTTTCTTTGACCTAGAGAAAAGAGGCAAAAAAACTTCTATAAATACAGAATCAATTTACAAAATGAAGGAATTGCCGAACACCTTCAATAATCAAATTCTCCTCGAACTTTCACTCCCTTCGCTTCATTCCAACACAGATAGCTTCAGAATCAATCATACTTCTTCTTCTCCTTTTTCTTCTCCATCTTCTTATCCTTCTTCTTCTTCATCATCTTATCTTTCCTCTTCTTCATCTTCTTTTCCTTCTTCTTCTTCTTCTTCTTTTTCTTCTTCTTCTATTTCTTCTTCTCCTTCTTGTTCTCCTTCTTCTTCTATATCTTCTTCTCCTTCTTTTTCTTCTTCTTCTTCTCCTTCTTCTTCTCCTTCATCTTCTACTTCTTCTCTTATATTTCTTCTTCTTCTTCATCTCCTTCTCCTTATTCCTCTCATTCTTCTTCTCCATCTCCTGCTTCTTCTTTTTGTCCATCTTCTTCTCCTTTATCTTCTCCTTCTTCTTCACCATTTACTTCTCCTTCTTCTTCTCCAAATTCTTTTCCTTCTTCTTCTTCTTCTTCTTCTTCTTCTTCTCCTTCTCCTTCTTCTTTACCTTCATCCCCTTCATCTTCTTCTCCTTCTTCTTCTCCATCTTCTTCTCCTTCTTCTACTCCTACTTCATCTCCATCTTATTCTCCTTTTTCTTCTCCTTCTTCTACTTCATCCTGTCCTTCTTCTTCTTCTCCTTCTTCTTGTCCTTCTTCTTGTCCATCTTCTTCTTCTCCTTCTTCTTCTTATACTTCTTCTTCTTCTCAATCATCTTCTTCGTCTTCTTCTCTATTTTCTGCTCCTTCTTCTTCACCTTCTTGTTCTCTAATTTCTTTTCTGTCTTCTTCTCCTTCTTTTTCTCCTTCTTTTTCTCCTTCTTCTTCACCTTCTTGTTCTCCAACTTCTTTTTCGTCTTTTTCTCATTCTTTTTCTCCTTCTACTTCTCCATCGTCTTCTCCATCTTCTTCTCCTTCTTCTCCTTCTTCTTCTTCTTCTTCTTCTTATTCTCCATCTTCTTATTCTTATTCTTCTCCTACTTCTTCCCAATCTTATTCTCCTTCTTCTTCTCCTTCTTTGTCTATATCTTCTTCTCCTTCTTCTTCTACGTCATCCTCTCCTTTTTCTTCTCCATCTTCTCCTTCTTCTTCTCCATCTTCTCCTTCTTCTTGTTCTGCTCCTTCTTGTTGTCCATCTTCTTCTCCTGCTTCTTCAACTTCTTCTTCTTATACTTCTTCTTCTCCTTCTTCTTCTTCTTCTTCTTCTCCTTCTTCTCCTTCTTCTTCTTCTTTTTCTTATTCTCCATCTTCTTATTCTTAATCTTCTCCTACTTCTTCCCCATCTTATTCTCCTTCTTCTTCTTCTCCTTCTTCTCCTTCTTCTTCTTCTTCTTCTTATTCTCCATCTTCTTATTATTCTTCCCCTACTTCTTCCCCATCTTATTCTCCTTCTTCTTCTTCTCCTTCTTCTCCTTCTTCTTCTTCTTCTTCTTCTTCTTATTCTCCATCTTCTTATTATTCTTCTCCTACTTCTTCCCCATCTTATTCTCCTTCTTCTTCTTCTTCTTCTTCTTCTCCATCTTCTTCTTCTTCTTCTTCTTCTACTCCTTATTCCTTTCCTTCTTCTTCTACTTCATCCACTCTTTCTTCTACTCCTCCTCCTCCTCCTTCTCCTTCTTCTTCTTCTCATTCTTCTTCTCCATCTTCTTCTTTTTCTTCTTCTACTTCTTCCTAATCTACTTCTTCTCTTTCTTCCTCTCATTCTTCCTCTCATTCTTCCTCTCCTTCTTCTTCTCGTTCTTTTTCTCCATCTCCTTCTCCTTCATCTGCTCCTTCTTCTTCTCCATTTTTTTCTCCATCTTATTCTCCTTCTTCTTCTCCATCTTCTTTTCCTTCTTCTTGTCCTTCTTTTTCTCCTTCTCCTTCTCCTTAGCCTTCTCCTTCTCCTTCTCCATCTTCTTCTCTTTATTCTTCTCCAAATTCTTCTACTTCTTCTTTTCCTTCTTCTTCTCCTTCTTCTACTCCATCTTCTTCTTCTTCTTCTTCTTCTTCTTATTTTTCTTCTTCTCATTTTTCTTGTCCATCTTCTTCTCTTGCTTCTTCTACACCTTCTTCTTATACTTCTTCTTCATCTTCTTCTTGTCCTTCTTCCTCTCCTTCTTCTTCTCATTCTTTTTCTCCATCTTCTTCTCCTTCATTTGCTCCTTCTTCTTCTTCTTCTTCTTGTTCTACTTCATCCTCTCTTTCTTGTTCTTCTTCTTCTCCTTCTTCTTCTTCTTCTTGTTCTTCTTGTTCTTCTTCTTCTTCTTCTTCCCCTTCTTCTTGTCCATCTTCTTCTCCTTCTTCTTCTACTTATTCTTCTTATACTTCTTCTTCATCTTCTTCTTCTCCTTCTTCCTCTCATTCTTCCACTCCTTGTTCTTCTCTCTCTTTTTCTTCGTCTTCTTCTTGTTCATCTGGTCCTTCCTGTTCTCTATTTTCATCTCCTTCTTCTTCTCCTTCTTCTTCTCCATCTTCTTTTGCTTCTTCTTCTCCTTCTTTTTCTCCTTCTCCTTCATCTTCTCCTTCTTCTTCTCCTTCTTCTTGTCCATCTTTTTCTCCTTCTTCTTTTCCTTCTTCTTCTCCTTCTTCTTCTCAATCTTCTCCTTCTTCTTCTTCTTCTTCTTCTTCTTCTTCTTCTTTTTCTTGTTGTGATTCTTCTTGTCCATCTTCTTCTCCTACTTCTTCTACTTCTTCTTCTTATTTTTCTTCTTGTCCTTCTTCTTCTCTATCTTATTCTTCTTCTTCATCTCCTTATTCTTCTACTTCTGCGTCTATATCTTCTTCTCCTTCTTCTTCTACGTCATCCTCTCCTTCTTCTTCTACTTCTTGTTCTTATACTTCTACATCTTCTTCTTCTCCTTCTTCCTCTCATTCTTCTTCTCCATCTTCTTCTCGTTCTTTTTCTCCATCTTCTTCTCCTTCATTTGGTCCTTCTTCTTCTCCATGTTCTTCTCTTTCTTCTTCTGCTTCTTGTTGTCCATCTTCTTCTCCTTCTTGCTCTCCATCTTATTGTCCTTCTTCTTCTCGCTCTTCGTCTATATCTTCTTCTCCTTCTTTTGTACTTCTTCCTCTCCTTGTTCCCTCCTTCTTCTAATTGGGCCTTGATAATTTAGGAATTTGTTGTTTGGGCCTTGTATCTGCTCATGTGTAGTTTAGGATTTGATTGGGTGGTTGTATTTCTAGTTTTGGGTTGTATTATGGCTCATGAGTTGTTGGAATTAGGCCAATGGCTTGGGTTTGAATTGGGCTTGCTTCCTTCACAATGAGCCTAATCCGCCACTTATAGTTGGTATCACACGAGTTTTCAAATCTTATAAGGGATTAGAAGCTTACTTCTAGTCCCATATTGCTTGGAATGAGCTATGGGTCGAGTTTTAAGAGTCTATAAATAGAGACTCTGATGAACTCTGAGATTCCACTTGAATCTCTCCTCCAAGGATCCTCATCTAACATCTTCAATTAATCTTCAAACAATGAGAAATGGAGAACGTAGAAGATGGGCTCGCCACTTATTCCTAAGAATAAGATAAGAACATTGAGCATTTTGCCACAAAGAGACCTTGATAAGGAATAGACACTCCGCCATAGAGTAAAAAACTTTGATAAGGAATAGACAATCCACCACAAAGAGACCTTGATAAGGAATATAGAAAACCCCAAAAGGAGAGAATTTCTCACATGAGAGAAAAGGAAATTTCATTAATTCTTTGAATTTTAAGTGTTGATGCTTACAAGTATATATAAGCCTAGAAGCTTACACGGGAAGCTACACATGCTTGCAAGGGAAGCTACACCAGCTTGTTAGCTTGCAAAGCAAGCTACACTTAGAGAAGCAACTCATTTTTGGGCCTAAAAGCCCACAAACCCATAAGCTAAAACTAGAAATTGCAAGCCAATATTATCATTCTTCTTGGCCGAAAGTCCTATCACTAAATTGGGCCACAATTACTATTATGTTCCTCCCATGGATCCTTGTATTAACCTTTAAGATGCTTCAAACTCAAAGAAATAAAAATAGAAAGAGATGAATCCGCCACTCCTTCCTAAGAAGAAGATAAGGAAAAGATGAAATTCGTCACAAGACTAGACAATGTCTTGATAAGGATAAAAAAGAACTACTAATTAGAGTTCTAGAGAGAGTTTCTCTAAATCTGAAAATGATTTATCATTCATGAAGTTGTAAGTACAATGAGGGGGGAGAGTCTCTATTTATAGACTCTTAAGACTCAACCCAAGGCTCATTCCAAGCAATGTGGCACTAGAAGCAAGCTTCTAATCCCTTGTAAAGCTTGAATAACTCGTGCAACACAAGACTAAGTTGCAGATTGGGCTCCTTGCAAAGGAAGCAAGCCTAATTCAAGCCCAAGCCCATTGAGGACCCAATTCCTAAAATTAATGGCCTTAATACAAGCCCAAAATTAAAAATACAATCACTCCATCCAATCCTAAACTACAAATGGCCAAATACAAGGCTCGAAAAAGAAATTCCTAAACTTCCAAGGCCCAATTAGGAGAAGCTTGAGTTTGTTTTCTAGCCTTCTTCTCATAGTTGTTGTTAAAGGTCCAAGAGGAGTTTGATGAGTCTCATCCTTTGTAGAAGCTAGGAATGAATCATGCTTCCTTCTTCAAGAGGATTTGCTCTCGAATCTAAAGCTTCAATCAGATCACCTGAAATGAAAGGAGAAAGATAAGTGACATTAAAGGTAGTAGAAACTCCATAAGATTCAGGAAAATCTACTTTATAAGCATTGCCATTGATCATTTCAAGTATTTGAAAAGGACCATCAGACCTAGGTAGAAGTTTTGATTTTCTTTTGGTAGGAAATCTATCCTTCCGCAGATGAACCCAAACTAATTCCCCAGGTTGGAAGACTATAGCTTTCTTTCCCTTGTTAGCTTGCCTAGAGTAATATTTTACTTTCTTTTCAATTTGCCCTTTGACTTTTGCATGTAGGTCTTTGACGTATTGGGCCCTAGACAAACCATCAGGATTAATCATGTGTTTAATGTTAGGAATAAGAAGCAAGTCTATAGGAGTAAAAGGATTGAAACGATAGACTACCTCGAAAGGTGAATAGGAAGTAGTTGAATTCACTACCCTATTATAAGAAAATTCTATGTGAGGTAAACACTCCTTCCAAGTTTTTAAGTTTTTCTCAACCATGCATCTTAATAGTTGTCCTAAGGTTCAATTAACCACTTCTGTTTGTCCATCTGTTTAAGGATGACAAGATGTGGAAAATAAGAGTTTAGTTCCTAGTTTTCCCCACAAAGTCCTCCAAAAGTGACTCAAGAACTTTGTTCTTTAAGGAAGTAGTTAGGCTACATGGAGTCTCTCCCTTCACTTTTGTGGCATGGAATAAAATGGGCCATTTTAGAAAATCTATCCACAACCACAAAAATGGAATCTCTCCCTCTTTTTGTCCTAGGTAGGTCTAAAACAAAGTCCATGGATAAATCTACCCATGGCAATGAAGGTGTAGGGAGGGGTTCATATACCCCATGAGGCATAAGGTTTCCTTTGGCCCTATGGCACACCTCAAATTTGTTACAAAAGTTGATTAATTGGTGTTTCATCTTGGGCCAATAGAAATGTTCATGTAGGATGTTCAGAGTTTTTTCTATACCAAAGTGACCCATTAAGCCTCCTTCATGGGCATCTTTTAAAATCAAATTCCTATAAGAACTCTGAGGAACACATAATCTGTTTCCTTTAAAAAGAAACTTGTTCTGTTGATAATAATCCAAATGAGCTTTGTCTTGACATAGCTCAAACATTTTGGAGAGCTCAATATCTTTAGGATATAACTCTTTGATACTATTGAACCCTAATAAAGTAGCATCCGTTATAGACAGAATGACATACCTTCTAGATAAAGCATCAACCACTATATTTGTCTTCCTTTGTTCTAAAAATTGAACCCATTTGACATGCCTTTTATTAAGCTTTCCCTGCCCCTTCAAATATTTAAGTGATTCACGATCACTATGGATCACAAATTCTTTGGGCAAAAGATAGTGTTGCCATGTTTGCATTGCCCTCACAAGCGCATAGAGCTCTTCCTCATAAGTTGAATAATTAAGTTGACCACCTTTAAGTTTTTCACTGAAGTAAGTTATGGGATGACCTTCTTGAAGCAATACAATAGCTATGCCTACATTTAAGGCATCACACTCTAACTCAAATGATTTTTGGAAGATAGGAAGAGTTAAAATAGGTTATGGGATTAATTTATCTTTTAAGTTTTAGAAGGCTTCTTCTTGTTTTGTCTCCCATTTGAAGCTTACATTTTCCTTAAATAATTATAAGATAGGTAGGTGAGGCAATTGTACTAAAGTTTGGGACAAACCTTCTGTAGAAACTTCCTAACCCATGGCCAATCCCTATTTGCCTTAATCTTTTCTTCATCAACCTTCACACCTCTGGCACTTACAACAAATTCTAAGAAGACTACATGATCCACACAAAAAGTACACTTCTCTAAGTTTGCAAACAAATGTTGCTCCCTTAAAACACTTAAGACTTTCTTCACATATTCTAATGAGTTTGTAGTGTGGAACTATAGACTAGGATATCATCAAAGTATACCACTACAAATCTACCTATGAATTCTCTCAACACATGATGCATAAGTCTCATGAAAGTGCTAGGGGCATTTGTAATACCAAAGGGCATCACCAACCATTCATATAGCCCAAACTTGGTCTTAAAAGTTGTTTTCCATTCATCCCCTTCTCTTATCCTAATTTGATGGTATCCACTCTTAAGATCAATTTTAGAGAAAAAGGATGCCCCCATGCAGCTCATCTAATAAATCATCTCACCTAGGGATCAGATGCCTATATTTCACTGTTATGTTATTGATGGGTCTACAATCAATACACATCCTCCAAGACCCATCTTTCTTAGGCACTAAAATCACTGACATATCACAATTAGCCCTTCAACTTGTTTTTGTATCTCTTTAGTTTCTTCAGGGTTACTTCTATATGCAAGTCTATTTGGGAGGCTAGCTCTAGGGATTAGATCAATTTGGTGCTCTATTCCCTTTATAGGTGGTAACCCTACAAGAATATCTTTAGGGAAGACATCCTTAAATTCTTGAAGAAGTTTCTCAAAAGACTCACTTAATTTTGGTTGACTACTAAGATTAAGTAGAGAAGAAAGACATAAATATAAAGGTTTCTTGGCGTGGAATGATTTCTTTACCTGATGTGGATTTGCCAAAATACCCTTGGCCTCTAAAGGCATTACCTTATTTTTGCCCTTAGACTTCTTGCCTTGGACATGGGATCCTTTGAAGATCCCTTTTTCTTGTTCCCCTTCTTTCTTCATTTTAATTTGGTCACCATTAACTTCTTTGCGGCTTAGAGGTTTTAGAGCTATTTTTTGACCATGGTGCCTGAAAGAATAAACATTAGTTAAGCCATTGAATTCTACATTTTTGTCATATTGCCAAGGCTTTCCTAAAAGGATATGGGTGGCATCCATAGGGACTACATCACAACATACATTATCCTTATAAGTCCAAATGGAGAAAGCAAGTAGGACTTGCTTGTCAACTACAAGTTCACCCTTTCACTTAGCCATTGAAGTTTGTATGGCTTAGGATGAGGGGCTTTTGGAAGAGAAAGTTTCTCTACCAATCTAGTGCTAGCCATATTAGTGCAGCTACCATAATCTATTATGAGAGAGCACACTTGCCCCTCAACCACATAATGAGTGTGGAAGATATTTTCCCTTTGAGATTTGTCACTCTCGCTATGGAAGGTACCAAGCATGTGTCTTACTATTAATAGATCACCCTCCTCAGGTGAGTGAATAGCTTCACTACTACCTTCACTAGAGAAGACACTTAAGTTCATTGAAGACTCACTCTTAATGCTCCCATTCTCCTTGAGAATCATGGCCCTTTTAATAGGGCATTGAGAAGCAATATGGCCTTTACCAAGGCACTTAAAGCATTTAATGTCTCTTGACCTAATGGGGGTGGGGGAGTCTTTAATTACAAGCTTGCCCTCCTTGGGCTTAAAAGAATTAGAAACTAAACCACTATATACTTTTTTTACAACTCCTTTATTTAAGGAGGACATGCCTTCCTTCTTCAAGCTTGACCTTGCACTTGAAGTCCAGTTCTTTTTGTTTCCATTCTTTCTTCTAATTTGTTGCTCCACTTTCAAAGCCCTATGAACCAAATCATGAAGGTTAGTGTAAGATTGAAATTCTACCATGTCTTGAATTTTCCTATTGAGCGCATTTAGGAATCTAGCCATGGTGCCTTCTTAGGGCTTATCTACTTGAGCCCTTATAAGACATAGTTCTAATTCTTTAAAGTATTCATCTACACTTTTTGAACCTTAGTACAATCTTTGCAACCTATTATGCATGTCCCTAACAAAGCTAGAGGGTACAAATCTTCCCCTCATTGTCCTTTTAAGTTCTTCCCAATTTATTTCACCTATCCTTCTACCCCTTCTTATCTCTTCTTGGAGTTGGTTCCACCAACTCAATGCATAACTCTCAAAGGTAAGAGTAGCCAATTTTAATTGTTTTAGGTCACTTTAGTGATGGCAATTAAAAACTTGATCACATTTCATTTCCCATTCTAAATAAACCTCTACACTAGATGACCCTTTAAATTTAGGCAAATTAATCTTGGGATCCTCTTCCCTTTGCCTATATGCAACATGCCTAATTCCCTCATCATTATCACTTAGTCTAGGTGAATTTCTAGGTTGCCTATCCTCAAATCTATTTCTTTTTCTGTTTCTTCTATGTTCATTATTATTCATGTACTAATTAGCACTAACATGTGAGGATGAAAAAGATTGTTTTTCTTGATTTTTCACAAAATCTTCAATTTTATAGTTCATTTCCCTCAGAGTTCTATCCATTTTGTGCTCATTTTCTAAATGCATGACCCTTATTTGTTTCACCAAATTAGCCATTAACTTGGATGATTTTTGTGATAGTGCATCACTATCACTACTTTGAGCCATCCTACAAAACAAATAGTGGTTAGTTCAAAGTTACAAATACAACTTGAAATGACCACTCAATTTTTTTGTCAAATACAACTTGAAACACTTGTCAATTTTTTAGGTGTTTACACTCAAAAACTTGCCAAAAACTACAATTTACAAATCTCTTATTTGTTGGAAATTTTGTACAAATATCTGCTTTCACTCCCTAGCTCCCTTTGAATGCTAATGAGTTGTTCCAAAAGTCCTCAATCAAGGTGATCTCCCCTTGTATAAGTTTTAGGCCTTCAATTTCTGTTTCCAAGGACTAGGAAATGCAAGCTCAAAGACAAAACTAAGAGATAAGAGGAAGACAAACAATAAAAGTTAAGAAGAAAGCACCACTCAAAGTAATAATAAGGTAAGACAAGTTGGTAGAATGTAGAGACTCAAGAATATCAAAAAGATTAACTAAAGAAAGAGAATGTAAAACAACTCAAGAAACACAAAACATGTATACAATTGGAATGAAAGCTAGTTTAGAAACTCAAGACATGCACAAGAATTTAAAAAGACATAAGAATGGTCAAGAAAACTCAACACCATGCATACAAGATTTGTGAAAGATCTTTAAGTACAAAAAAGGAACTCAATGCATGTTATAACAAAACAATAAAGCCTAGGATCAACAATGATATTGCACAAGCACTTAACAAACAAAAACAAGGAAGAGAAACAAGCTTTAACGCCTCTATTTTATCATACAAATTCCAGCAAGGTATGATAATGATTTTAGCTTAATAAGCCTCAAATTTAAGTGTAAGAAGGCTTGTTTTATAACCAAACAACAAGCATGTGATGATAAACTTTGAATGCAAGCCAAAAGAATGGGCTAATGAAGTCAAAATTAGCCAACAATGCCTTGGTTTAGATTCTGAAATTCTTTCAAGTTCTTTTGATCTTTTCTTTTCTCTTTTATTTTTCTTTTTCCAATTGTTTTTGAACACTTTTCTTGACTTGGCTGAAGGCTCTCTAGCCTTTTTCTTTAATTTTTTTAAAGAATTTTGGAGGAAAGATGAAGAGGCAAAAGACTTCTCAATGTTTACTTCACAAAGATGAGGCAAAAATTCAAGTCTCAACCAAAATTTTGTATGCAAGTGACTATGCAATAGATAATTTGATTTGAAAATAGTTTTTGATCAAAGTATCAAGGCAACTCAAAGATAAGTAGTTCTTAACAAGAAAAGATTTAAAAACTACAAGAAACTTCTAAGAGTAGAATTAAAGATTGAACATAAAAACACTTCACATAATAATGTGAGGAATGAACACAAAACCAAGAATAGAAGTACAAACAAAGGCACGAATTATAGGAAAGTTTCTAACATCAAAAGAATGAGCCAAAGCTCAAGTAGAAGATGATAAGCACACCAAATAAGGCATGTCAAAAGAAGAACAAAGCTAAAAAGAAATTGGAGATACTAACCTTTCTGAAGTATTCAAGCTAAGTTAGATTTTCATCTCCAAAGCAAAGGTAATGTTCAATGTTCTAGTTCATAGTTTCTCCATATGCAAAGGTAATTTTAAGCAAAGTCCTTTGTTCATATGTTCTCCAAAGCATAGGTAAAGTTCTTAGTTCATAGGTACTCCAAAATAAAAGATAGAATTTGATGTCCAATGCTTGAACCAAGAAGATGATGGTTTTGTTTTAAATTTATCAATTGGAGAAGAATGCTTAAGCAAAAATGGAGAAAGAAGCAATAATAATATAATAAAAGGCTTGAACAAGAAAGGAGAAGAAAACTTACCAAGACTTGGCACAAGGAAGAAGAGGATCAAGCTCAAATTACTTCACCAAAGCTTGAGAGAACCACAGATTTTGGATGAAGCAAGGGTAAAGAACAAGTGAATCAAGAGAAATGAATGAACAATTCACTTAACTTACCAATAACTTGAACCAAATGAGCTTGCACGAGTAGTTCAACACAAGATACATGTGAATAATTTCAAATTTGAACTAGATACATGCATCTACAACCAAGGCTTGCATGGATAGGATTGAGAAAATGCTTAACATGTGATGGTCTAACAAACTTCACAAGGACCATGTGCACAATTTTGAATTATAGCTAGATACATGCACTTAGAGCCTAACCGAAACACTAAGCCACAAATTCAATGCATCTAGACTAGGTTCATGCATGAAAGCATTGCTTTGCACAAAAATTGCATTATGACAAAATCGAAGCATAGATTCATGAATTCTCTTGCATTTTTACTCACAAATTCAACGAAATGCAAAACTTAACATGAAGAACAACTTAAGCAATCAACTAGCACAAATTTAACAAGAATTAGAAACCTCTAACCAGATTTTGAAGTAACTCAAATGATCAATGGTGGCTTTGATACCAAATGTTATGTTCCTCCCATGGATCCTTGCATCAACCTTTAAGATGCTTCAAACTCAAAGAAATGGAAATAGAAAGAGATGAATCCGCCACTCCTTCCTAAGAAGAAGATAAGGAAAAGAGGAAATCCACCACAAGACTAGACAAGGTCTTGATAAGGATAAAAAAGAACTACTAATTAGAGTTCTAGAGAGAGTTTCTCTAAATCTTAAAATGATTTATCATTCATGAAGTTGTAAGTACAATGAGGGGGGAAGAGTCTCTATTTATAGACTCTTAAGACTTAACCCAAAGCTCATTCCGAGCAATGTGGGACTAGAAGCAAGCTTCTAATCCCTTGTAAAGCTTGAATAATGCGTGCAACACAAGACTAAGTGCGAATTGGGCTCCTTACAAAGGAAGTAAGCCCAATTGAAGCCCAAGCCCATTAAGGGCCCAATTCCTAAAACTAATGGGCCTTAATACAAGCCCAAAGTTAAAAATACAATCAGTCCATCCAATCCTAAACTACAAATGGTCAAATACAAGGCCCATAAAAGAAATTCATAAACTACCAAGGCCCAATTAGGAGAAGCTTGAGTTTGTCTTCAAGCCTTCTTCTCATGGCTCTTGTCAAAGGTATAGGAGGAGCTTGAGGAGTCTCATCCTTTGTAGAAGCTAAGAATGCATCAATTACACAAATAATCTTTACGGGATAGACATGTATCATCCTCTCTTTCTTGGAGAAGATTTGACCTCGAGTCTTTTTTTTTTCTTTTTTTGTTTTCCTTTAATGATTAACGCGAGTTAGATGATAGGTCTGATACCAAATGATGAACTCCAAGGTTCCACGCAAAGCTCTCCTCCAAGGATCTTAATCTAACAACTTTAATTAATCTTCAAACAATGAGAAATTGAGAATGTAGAAGATGGGTTCGCCACTTATTCCTAAGAATAAGATAACAACATTAAGCATTCTACCACAAAGAGACCTTATAAGGAATAGACACGCCGCCAGAAAGTAAGAAACTTTGATAAGGAATAGACAATCCACCACAAAGAGACTTTGATGAAGAATAGAAAGATTCCACCACAAAGATAAAACTTTGATAAGGAATATAGAAAACTCCATAAGGAGAGAATTTCTCACCATGAGAGAAAAGGCAATTTCATTAATTTTCTGAATTTCAAGTGTTGATGCTTACAACTATATATAGGCCTAGAAGCTTACAAGGGAAGCTACACAAGCTTGCAAGGGAAGCTACACAAGCTTACAAGGGAAGCTACATAATCTTGTTAGCTTGCAAAGCAAGCTACATGAGTTAGCTTAGAGAAGCTCATTTTTGGGCCTAAAAGCCCACAAATCGATAAGCTAGCACTAGAAATTACAAGCCAATATTATCATTCTTCTTGGCCGAAAGTCCTATCACTAAATTGGGCCATAATAACAAGCCAAAATTGAAATACCATCAAAAATACTTTTACACTAATAGTCTTCACGGGATAGACATGTATCAAAATCTCCCCCCTCATTGTATTCACAACTTCATGAATAAGAAATCATTTTGAGATTTAGGGAAACTTTCTCTAGAACTCTAATTAGTAGTTCTTTTTGATCCTTATCAAGACCTTGTGTAGTTGTGGCGGATTCATCTCTTTCTAGTTCCATTTCTTTGAGTTTGAAGCATCTTAAAGGTTGATAAAAGGATCCATGGAAGGAACATAACACAAGTAGTTCTTAACAAGAAAAGATTTAAAAACTACAAGGAAACCTCTAAGAGTAGAATTAAAGATTGAACACAAACATTTTACATAAACATGTGAAAAATAAACAAGAACAAGAGTAGGATCAAGAAAACAAAAGCACACATATAAAAGAACTCTTAACACCAAAAAGAATGAACCAAAGCTCAAGTAGAAGAAGAGAATAACACCAACACAAGGTACAACCAAAAAAAGCTCAAATACAAAGTAAAACTACTAACCTTTTAGAGAATTCAAAGTAGAATTAGATGACTATCTCCATAACAAAGGTATTAGTCATTGTTCTAGCTCAAAATTTCTCCACAGCATAGGTAGTTTAAGCAAAGGTATTGTTCATATGTTCTCCAAAGCATAGGCAAAGTTCTTAGTTCATAGGTAATCCAAAAGCAAAGGTGAAATTTAATGTCCAATGCTTGAATCAACAAGATGATGGTTCGGTTTTTTCTTTACCAATTGGAGAAGAATGCTTAAGCAAAAATGGAGAAAGAAGCAAGAACAGTAGATTATAAAGCTTGAACAAGAAAGGAGAAGAAAAACTTACCAAGACTTGGCATAAGGACGAAGAAGATACAAGCTTAAATCACCTCACCAATTGCATGGATGAGCCATGAAGATACAAGGCCCAAAAAGAAATTCCTAAACTACCAAGGCCAAATTAGAAGAAGCTTGAGTTTGTCTTCAAGTCTTCTTCTCATGCTTCTTGTCAAAGGTCAAAGAGGAGCTTGAGGAGTCTCATCCTTTGTAGAGGCTAGGAATGCATCAAGTTGTCTTATTACTTTGATCAAAAACTTCTTTCAAAACAAATTGTCTATTGCATATTCATTTGCTTGCAAAATTTTGGTTGAGAACTTTAATTTTTGCCTCATCTTGTGAAGTCTTTTTCCTATTCATCTTTCCTCCAAAATTCTTTCAAAACATTGAAGAAAACAAGCTAGATAGCTCTCGACCAAGTCAAGAAAAGTGTTAAAAAGAAATTGGAAAAAGAAAAAGAAAAGAGAAAAGAAAACATCAAAAGAATTTTGGATCTAATCCGAGGCATTGTTAGCTAATTTTGACTTCATTAGCTCATTCTTTTGGCTTACATTCAAATTTTATCATCACATGCTTGTTGTTTAGTTATAAAACAAGCCTTCTTAAACTTAAATATGAGGCTTAGTGAGCTAAAATCACTAAGAAGAGGTAAGAAGGGGTAGAAGGATAGGTGAAAGAAATTGGGAAGAATTCAAGAGGACAATGAGGGGAAGATTTGTACCTTCTAGCTATGTTAGGGACATGCATAATAGGTTACAAAGATTGTACCAAGGTTCTAAAAGTGTAGATGAATACTTTAAAGAGTTAGAGCTATGTCTTATAAGGGCTGAAGTAGAGGAGCCTCAAGAAGGCACCATGCCTAGATTCCTAAATGGGATCAATAGGGAAACTCAAGACATAGTAGAATTGCAATCTTACACTAACCTTCATGATTTGTTTCACAGGGTATTGAAAGTAGAAAAAAAAATTAGAAGAAAGAATGGAAACAAAAAGAATTGGACTTCAAGTGGAAGGACAAACTTGAAGAAGGAGGGCATGATCTCCTTAAACAAAGAAGTTGTAAAAAAAGTAAATAGTGGTTTAATTTCCAATTCATTTAAGCCCAAGGAGGGCAAGGTTAAAATTAAAGACTTCCCCACCCCCTCACGGTCAAGAGACATTAAATGTTTTAAGTGACTTGGTAAAGGCCATATTGCTTCCCATGCCCTAACAAAAAGGCCATGATTCTCAAGAAGAATGGAAGAATTGAGAATGAGTCTTTAATGGACTTGAGTGACGCCTCTAGTAAAGGTAGTAGTGAAACTATTCACTCACTTGAGGAGGGTGATCTATTAATAG
>JAMLFT010001237.1:0-32241 GCA_026544285.1 Pachyrhizus erosus
GCAATTTTATCATTAATTTAATAAAATAAAAAAAACTTTTATTTTTTTAAAAATTTTATGATGTAAATTATTAGAGTATTCCAACTAAAAAATAATGTATATATTAACAATCTTCATATATATATATATATATATATAATTACATAGTTAAAATTTTTAACTCTCATTTTTTATCATAATCGATAATCATCACTTGATATGTCATGTAAATGAGAATTCTTGTAACATGTTTAGTTCCGCATCTTTTTTATATGCACATTGCAAATGAAGCAACAATTTGTAGATCCAACCTTATTATTCACGTTTAACCTTAATTGTAACTTACACTATAGTTATATTAAATTATTAAAATAAAAAATTAATTGATAGTTACTACTAAAAAATGTTATGTATATTTATTTTTAGTTTTGATTATTTGTATTTATAGTTATTGTTTCTCATTATAACAAAAACTTTCATATAATATATTTTATTTTACAAAGTGTATACAATGAGAAGGACTTTCACATAAAAGTGAGAAAAATAAATTAAGATTATTAGATCATGTCATAAATGATCATTAATCTATATAAATATTGACTAATACAGTATGATATGGTTAATAAATATAACATTATCTTTTAAACACATGAACATCCCATATTTGTATGTATGAAACAAACATTGATTGAAAATTTTCAAATCCTTAAATAATCTTTGTATCTTGAGATATTAGTTATTAATTTTTAATTAAAAAAATATCTCGAATTTATTAGAAAAAATATAAATATTGATAGTGTAATATTTTACACAATCATCAATTAATAAATTGTTAAATGATACGTTTGTTTATTTTTATAATAATTATTTAAAAATTATACAAGGATGATTTATAATTGCTTGATATTATAAAAACTTTTATCCTGATAATATATGCTTATTATTTATAATAAAAAAACCTGATAGTCCTGTAATTGACATTCATAAAAACATTACTCGTGAGAATATTTTAATGAAAAACTCATTAGGAAAATGCTAATGAGTTAAAGGATATTAATCAAGAAATTAAAAATAATGTTGTAATGGAAAAGTAATTTTTAATATGAAAAAAACATTTTATTTATACCCATAAGAGTTACGACAGTCAATAGAACGGCAAAAAAACATTGTAAGAGAAGAACCTCCAATAGTTTGATATTCCAGCACATGTGAGAAACATGGATCCCAATTGCATGCACTACACGCCAAACACCAAAGTTGGAAGAAAACGTCGTTATTCGTTTGCTTGTAGTATTGTTTGTCTTTGAATCCTATGGCAGTATGCCACATTGAGAATAGTTTTCTAGCTGTGATGCATTAACTTATATTTTTTAATTTTGCCTACTCTACCGTTTAGAAACCAACTACCGTCATAATCTGACTGCTTCAAATTTTGATATTGTGTTCGTATGAGTATATTATGCAGTGTACATCCAAACCAACCTCATCGTGAAACCATGTTAAAAAAACTGCATTCACAGCTAAATGTGTTAATGCAAAATTCGTTTAGTATTTACTATCGGCAGCACTTTATCAATATTTTCCTTTGTTTACATGTAATGTATTTATACAGGGTTAGAACCTTTGGTATTTGGTTCCTTCTTAAGTGGAGAAAAAATTTAATATTAAAATTTGATTAAATTTTTTACTTATTTAAGTACAAAAATATAAAAAAGTAGAACGAGGAGTTAAGTCTAAAATAAAGTAGAAAAAAGTAGATAGAGAACATCAACCGTTTTAGAGAAAAAAAAAAGTAATTTTTGCTTATACACAAAATAGTTAATGTAAAATCACAAAAGAAATTCATTCACCGTTTGGTTGTGTTAAAATTTTGACAAGTTCAATAGTTGGATCATGAAACTGATATCTAAGTTGTGAGATATTCAATTCACACAATAACTCCATTATTTAAAGTTTTTCATCTTCTTGATTTTCTATTTGTAATATTTATGGTCTTGTTATTTGTCTGACTATTAGTACTTTTTTGTACACTTGATTGGTACTCTTTTGTATCTTGTTGATCATAGTGGAGTTATTTCTTTGATCTAGACAATCAATGATTTTTTACCTTTGTTTTGAGAAGAATTTTTCCACATTAAAAAATCTTTGATATCTTTTACGTTGTGATGATTTGTTATTGCTATTTATTTGTTGTTGTTTCTTACAAATTCTTGCAAGTTAAAGGGATCTATTTTTGTTGTATTTATTATGTGATTGAGTTTTTTATTGTTATTGTGTTGTTGTCCTTGTTGGAAACTTTTAAAATGAAACTAAAAGCAAGAACATAGTAAACAAAATTGAATGACTTGATTTTATTAACACTAACTTTGGCTTAAATAGTCATTCAATACATGATCATAACTAAAACTAGAAAGCAAATCACTTGGCGAAAATAAAACCAAGTTGCAACAGAAACTTGGAATAATTCAAATGCATGTATCCTAAAAACTAGGACATTATTCTAACAAACAAACTAACCTCCTTCATTCCCTCCCTTAAACTAAATGTTGTGAAGCAATTGGTTTATACTGAAATTTCACATACTCCCAGCAACTTTCGAAGCTTTTGAAAAACTTCAAGCTTCAATGATTTGGTCATTATGTCTACCACTTGATTC
Organism: Pachyrhizus erosus; assembly: GCA_026544285.1. Classification (NCBI taxonomy): domain Eukaryota; kingdom Viridiplantae; phylum Streptophyta; class Magnoliopsida; order Fabales; family Fabaceae; genus Pachyrhizus; species Pachyrhizus erosus. The sequence continues at coordinate 2,636 of JAMLFT010001237.1, forward strand.
TAACTCCCACAATGAACTGATTCAATTGTACCCTCCTTAGTAAGATTCCTTAAAAAATGAAATCTCACATCAATGTGCTTGTTGCGACCATGCATAATTGGATTTTTTAACAACTTAATGGTTGAACAATTGTCACACATCACAGTAGTACAACCTCCATCAGAATGTCTCAACTCCTTTAAAATTCTCTTTATCCAAATTGCTTGACAAGCAAAGACTACAAGTGTCACGAACTCAATTTTTGTGATTGATAAAGTCACAATAGGCTATTTTTTTTTAACACCATGAAACAACACTTGAATTCATTAAAAACACATACCCAGAGGTACTTTTCCTGTCTTTCATATCTCCAACATAGTGACTATTCGTAAACCCCAACAACCCATCATCTCCTCCTTTCTTATAATAAATTCCATAATTCATAGTCTCTTAGCTGCCTGTACATGAGTCTTCATGGGATTTGCCACACATCTACTTATGAGACAAGTAACAAACATCATGTCTGGCCTTGTCGCAGTGAGATACATTTGACTACCCACTAGCTACTTGTAGTACATCTTATCAACAAAATCTCCATTTTCTTCTTTGCTTATTTTGAAACTTGAAATAGTTGGACTGCCACCGAGTTACTCTCCATCATACCAAACCTTCTCAAAACCTCCAATGCGTATTTCCTTTGGTATATGTAAATGCCATCAGACCTTTGCAGCACCTCGATCCCAAGAAAAAACCTCATTTTTCCTAAGTCATTCATATCAAACTCTCTTATCATAGAGTTTTTAAATTCAGACATCATAACTTATTCATTACTAGTAAAAAATTAAATCATCAACATAAACACTTACAATGATAATTTTCCCTTCTCTGTTGCTCTTTGTGAATAATGTTTACTCACTGTTACACTGTTGAAATCCTTAACCAATGAAATGTGTTTCAATTCGACTAAACCAAGCTCGTGGAGCTTGTTTCAATCCATACAAGGCTTTGTGTAACTTGTAGACTAAATGTTCTTTACCCCTCTTCTCATATCCTCTTGGCTGCTCCACACAAACATCTTCACTCAACTTACCATGAAGAAAAGCTGACTTGACATCCAGTTGAAAAATTGCCCAGTTCTTCTATGCAGCTAGAGTAATGATCATCCTTAGCGTATCCATCCTTGCCACTAGTGCAAAAACTTCTGTATAGTCCACTCTGTACTTTTGAAAGTATCCTTTAGCAACTAAATGACCCTTGTATTTATCAATTTTTCCATACTCATTGTATTTGGTTTCGTAAACCCACTTAACTCCTATGCTTTTGGCCCCAGCTAGCAGCTCAATGAGTGTCCATGTTTGGTTCCTTTCAATTGATTTGATTTCATTTTCCATGGTCTCTCTCCAATTTGCACTCTTCACAACTTCTTCAAAAGACAATGGACCACTTGACTCCACGAATGCCATATGTATTTCATCCTCAGAGAGAGTTTCACCACTAACATAATCGCTCATCCATGTTGGAGGTTGCCTTTCACGAGATTGTCGCAACTCCCTTACTTCTTCACCCTCACTAAAACCATCTTCTTCATCAAGAGTCTTTCCTACCTCTCCATTAGTAGTTTCTATATTCTCATTTCCATTCCTCCTTTCTTCATTCTCACCATCACCATTACCCCATTCTAAATCTACTACTTTTTTTTTCACAACTACATCCTAATCCCATTGCTTCTCTTCTTAAAAAATTACATTTCTACTCACAACAACTCTCTTAGCTACAAGGTCGAATAACCTACAACCTTTTGATTCCTTACTAACTCCCAATAGCACACAAGTAATGCTTCTATTATCAAGTTTAGTCCTCTTTTCTTCTTAAACATGAGTATGTGTTATGCAACCAAAGACCCGAATATGATCTACTAATGGTTTCACTCCACTCCAGGCTTCCTCTGGTGTAACATCTTTGACTGCCAATGTAGGACACCTGTTTAGGACATAAATAGTCTAGTTTAATATCTCAGGCCAGAAGGACTTGGGAACATTTTTGTCAGATAACATGGAACAAACCATGTTCATTACAGTTCTATTTTTCCTTTCAACGACACCGTTTTGTTGTGGAGTATAAGGAATGGTCAGCTACCTCTTGATCCCACTTTGTTTGCAAAAGTCATTGAATTCATTTGAATTGAATTCTCCTCCTCTATCAGTGTGAAGACACTTAACAAATAACCTTATTTCTTTTTCAACCATATTTTGAAAGCATTTAAAAAAACTTAAAGCCTCTGAATTCTTTTCTAAGAAGTACAATCATGCTTTTCTATTGTAATCATCAATTAATAACAAAATGTACCTCTTGTTGCTATTAGATGTAGGAGTGAGTAGACCACAAATATATGCATGAATAAGGTCTAATTTTTGAGTGGCTCTCCAAGTGCTCTTCTTCGAAATAGGATCACGATGTTGTTTCCCGTTGATGCAATCAATGCATGTCACACTTGAGTCAGAGAATTTAGGAAGTCCATGTACCATGTTCTTGTTCAACAAGGTTCTCAATCCTTTGTAACTTAGATTACCATACCTCCAATGCCAAAGATGAAACAAATTTTGAGTTTGTGTGTGAAGGCATTGATCAGATTGTATATAAGAAGAAGCTTGAGACTGAGGTAGCAATATAAACATTCGATTGACAGTCATGTTGGTTTGAATTATCAAACCCTTCACTAGATGAAATATCTTGCACATCCCTCCCTTGATCAGAATAGCCAAACCTCGTTCTTGTAACTGTCCTATGCTCAAGAGATTACTCCTTAATTCTAGAATATAATAGACCTCAGCAACAACATGATTGACTCCATTTAGCAACAACTTCACAATTCCCTTTCCCATCATATCTTACTATTGTTTCCCAATTTTACCGAGTGGCAAAAGTTTTCATCGAGATCGTGGAACATATTTTGACTACCACACATATGATTAGAACACCTTGAATCAAGAAACCATGCATCTTCTATATTGACTTGATGTAGCTCTACATAAGACATCAAAAGCATTTATTCTTCCTTACCAAGTTTTGCATAATTTTCCAATTTGTTCCCAGAAGGACATTCATACTGAAAATGTCCCAGTTGACGGTAGCGGTGACACTCCACTGTTGCCTTGTTCAAGGTTGTTCAATGTCTTCCTCTTCCTCTGCCTCTATAGGTACCACAACCATGACCTCTTCCTTTTTCAAAGCCTGCTCCTCATCATTTCGGCATTGAAACTTCTATTCATGCACTATCAATGAGCTTTGTAACTCATCAATAGTAAGAGCATCAATGTCTTCGAACTCTTCAATAGAACATACAACAGAGTTGAATTTTTTTGTTAAAAGCGTAGGATTTTTTCCATCACTTTAACATCCTACATATCTTCTCCATAAAGTCTCATCTTGTTAGCCATTGTCATGACCCTAGAGAAGTACTTTGTTACTCCTTCACTGGACTGCATCTCAAGAGTTTCAAATTCTCTGCAAAGAACTTGAAGATAAGACCTCTTGACTCTAGCATTTCCTTCGAATTTCTTCTTCATGGCGTCCCATATATCTTTGGCAGTGTCTTTCTTAAGGATGGTGTCAAGAACAGTTTGGTCGATGGCTTGGAAGAGAAAATTCTTCGCTTTTAGGTCCTTCAACTTCATCTCATTAGTCTTTTTTTGTTGTGCCTCAATTTGCATCGATGAATCTAGGGGCTCAATATAGTCGTGCTCCACCAGCTCCCAAAATTCTTTAGATAGTAGAAAATTTTCCATTAGCATGCTTCAGTGGTCATAGTGACCATTAAAGCAAGGAATGACTGGTTGGACAAAACTCCCTTTTGAAGTCATCTTATGCGTTGCTACAAGAGTTTCAAGTAGTGCTGCTACTTTGATGGATCAGGCCTAGTGGGAACTCTAATACCAGATTGTTAGAAACTTTTAAAATGAAACTAAAAGAAAGAACACAGTAAACAAAATTAAATAACTTGATTTTATTAACACTAACTTTGGCTTAAATAGTCATTCAATACATGATCATAACTGAAACTAGAAAGCAGTCCACTTGGCGAAAATAAAGCCAAGTTGTAACAGAAACTTGGAACAATTCAAATGCATGTGTCCTAAAAACTAGGACATTATTCTAACAAACAAACTACAGTAACCTCCTTTAGTCCCCTCTTCATAGCAATGTTAGAGCTCTTTGTTAGTTTAGGGCTATTTAACTTGCTTGAAAATGGAGACAAATACAAAAATGGTTGCTTTGAATGACATTAACTATCACTTGTGGAAGAGTAAGATGAAAAACTTGTTATTTGTGAAGAAAATACATCTTCTTTTATATGCTACTTGAATGCCAAATTTTATGTCTGATAAAGACTAAGATATTGAATATCAACAGTGTGTGGTTTTATTCAACAATTTATGTTTATAATCACATTGTTAATGAGACACACTCTAGAACTTTGTAGGAGAAGATTAAGTCCTTGTATGCATCTAAATAAAATAATAATAAATTGTATTTTTGAATTGTCTGATGAATTTGAGGTATAAGAATAATACTTCTATTGCATATCACTTAAATGAATTTCAACGGCTTCTAGATCAACTATCAGGAATGAACGAGTATCAAATTTGATGAAGTTTTGAAATTTTGGTTACTAAACACTTTACCTGAGTCTTGGGAGAGATTTCTGATTTTTATTACTAACTCTGCCCCTAATGATGTTATTCCTTTATAAACGACAAAAAGTGGTGCTCTTAATGAAGAGATGAGAAGGAAGGTGCAAGGTTCTTCATCTCAATCTGAGGTTTTGTCACTGAAAATAGAGAAAAGTCAAAAAAAAGAATTGAAGGACGATAGAGAGAAAAGCAAGAGTAAGTCTAGATCTAGATACAAGAATGTAGAGTGTTATTATTGTCATAAAATAGGATACATACAAAAGAATTTTTTTGTGGAAAAAGGAGAATAAAGGCAAGAAAGGTAAGTAGAAAAAAAATAATATGATGATGATCATTGTGTTGCTAATGCTACTTGTGGTAATCTTGTTATTCTTTGTGTTTATGAGTCAATTAGTCTTGTCTCACACCAAAGCATATAGATATTTAATAATGGTGTTACACTGCATGTTACACTAAGGAATGATTTTTTCACATCTTACACTTCTAGTGATTTTGGAGAGTTGAAGATGAGTAATGATATTGTATCTAATTAAGGTGATAAGTGTTGGTGATGTCTACTTACAAACCAACATTAGAATCCAGTTGTTGCTTGAAGGAGTAAAACATGCTCCTAACATCCGTTTTAATTTATTTATGTGCAAATGCTTGATGACGATGGTTATCATAACCACTTTGGTTCTAGAAAGTGGAAACTCACCAAAAGTAACTTGGTTGTGGCCAAAGGAAAGAAATTATCTAAATTGTATTGGACAAAAACTTATATTGCTAAAGATAAGGTGAATGTCGTGGAAATGAAGACATCTTTGTGGCACCGAAGGCTTACTTATATTAGTGAAAAGGAGTTGAATTGTTTAGCTAAAAATGATGTTCTTTAGGGGTTAAAAAGTGTAAAATTGGATAAATGTTCTCATTACATGACTTTTAAGCAAACTAGAGTACCCTTCAAGAAGCTTCTTCCTTCAAAGAAGTCAGAGTTGTTGGAAATCGTGCATTTTGATGTTTGTGGTCCATTGAAGGTAAAATCTTTCAATAATGCAATTTACTTTGTTACCTTTATTGATGATTGTTCTAGAACACTATAGGTCTATGCTTTGCAAAGAAAAGATCAAATGTTTTAGAAGTTCAAACAATTCCTTGCTTTAGTTGAAAGAAAATCAAACAAAAAGTTGAAATGCATTCATAATGACAATGGTGGTGAATATTGTTGACTCTTTGATGTCTATTGCAAGCAATAGGGTATTACACATGAGAAGACTCCTCCTAAAACTCCTCAGTTGAATGGTTTAGCAAAAAGGATGAACAAAACATTGTTAAAAGAGTGAGGTGCGTGTTTTCAAATATTAGGTTACCTAAACATTCTTTGGATGAGGCATTATACATAGTGATGCTTGTTATTAATCTCACTCCTACAGTTGTTCTTGATAGTGAAATGTCAGACAAAATTTGGTTTGACAAGAATATGAGTTATAATCATCTGTGTGTCTTTGGTTGCAAGACATTTGTTTATATTTCAAAAGATAAAATATCCAAGTTGAATGCAAAGACAAGATAGTGTATCTTTATTGGTTATGGTCAAGATGAATTTGGCTACAAGTTACATAATCCTGTTGAGAAGATGCTAGTTAGAAGTCGTGATGTGCAATTCATGAAAGACCAAACCATTAAGGACATTGATAAGGTGAAGAAGATTACACTAAAAAAGATAAAAAATCTTATTAATGTTGATCATATGAGTTGCTTATTCATAATCTAGATAATGTTGAGACTAGTATTCAACATAGTGAACATCATGATGATGCAATTAAAGTATCTCAAGTTCAAATCAGAAGGTTCGATAGGCAAAAACAACCTTTTATAAGTTATTCTTCTAATGAGTATGTAACCTTGACTAATGGAGGAGAACCTGAATGTTTTGAAGAGGCCTTGGAAAGTGAAGAAAAGCAAGAATGGTTGGATGCAATGCAAGATGAGATGAAATCTTTACATGATATTAAAAACAAGTGTGATCACTTATGACTTGGTGAAATTGCCAAAAGGCAAGAAGATCTTAAAAAATAAGTGGATTTTTAGGAAACATGAGATTAATTGTGTATCTTCAAGGTATAAATTCAAATTAGTAGTGAAAGATTTCAGCCAAAGTAAAAGTAATGATTTTCATGAGATTTTCTCACTTATGGTGAAGATGTCGTCCATTCGAGTAGTTTTTAGTTTAGTAGTTACTCTTGATTTGTAGGTAGAACAAACGGACTTGAAAGAGTATGTGTATAGGCTAAGAAAGAGTTTATACAATTTAAAGCAGCCTCCAAGACAATGGTATAAGAAGTTTGAGTCTTTTATATGTAAGCAAGGCTATAAGAAACTACTTCTGACCATTGTGTATTTGTTAAAAAGTTTTCTAATAATGATTTCATTATCTTATTATTGTATGTTAATGACATGCTTATTGTTGGGAAAAATGTTTTTAGGATTGACGAGTTAAAGAAACAATTAGACGAGTCATTTGCCATGAAAGGCATGAGACTGCTAAACAAATTATTGATATAAAAATCATTCGTGATAGAGAAAAGAAAAATTTTGGTTGTCACAAAAACACTATACTCAAAGGGTGTTGCAAAGGTTCTGGATGGAAAACATTAAGGCGGTGAGTACTCCTTTTGCAAATCATTTAAATTGAGTGTTAAACAATGTCCTTCAAATAAAGCTTAAAAGTTAGACATAAAGAGAGTTCCTTATGCATCTACGATAGATAGTTTGATGTATGCAATGGTGTGTACAAGACCAAATATTACATATGTTGTTGGTACAATTAGTAAATTTTTGTCAAATCCATGTAGAGGGCATTGAAATGTTGTGAAAAGGATTTTTAGGTATCTTCATGATACTGTTAATATGAAATTTTTCTTTAAAGGTGATAAGCCTACTTTGGTGAACTACTCATATTCAGATTTGGCTGGAGACATTAATTCTAGAAAGTTTGCTTCGGGCTATTTGATTAAGTTTGTAGGGGGAGTTGTGGCTTGACAATAAAAGCTACAAAAGTGTGACATTATCTACTACAAAGGCAAAGTTTATTATCATTGCTGAAGCATGCAAGGAGTTGTTATAGGTGAAGAAGTTCTTGCAAGAGTTTGGTTTTGTGCAGAACAAATATTCATTATTTGTTTATGGTCAAAGTGTTATCCATCTTAGTACGAATCCAACTTTTTATTCGAGGTTCAAACATATTGATGTAAGGTAGCATTGAATACATGATGTTTTGGATGCTAAGTTGTTGGAGTTGGTTAAAGTTCATATTGATGATAATGGTGTTGATATGATGACTAAAACATTACCAAGAAAAAAGTTTGAATCTTGTTGTGAGATTGTCAGTAGTTATCTCCACATAGTTGTGAGAGAAATATATTGGGTATTTGACTCTCTTCCTGTGTGGAGAAAAAGTCAAGTATTGAAAAGTTTACTAGGTTTCTCACTTATTTAAGTGAAGTGGGATATGACAAAAGTAAATAGAGGAGTTATGTCTAAAACAAGAGAGAATATTAGCCGTTAGAGAGAGAAAAAGAGGGAAAATAATTTTTACTCATACATAGATCAATCACTATGAAATTATAATTGCAAATTCATTCACCATTGGATCATGTTGAAATTTTGACAGCAGGTTTATAACATTAAGTTATTCATTTTGAACGATTGGATTGTGTAACCAAGATTTAAGTTGTGAGATATTTAGTTCGCATAATAGCTATATTATTTGAAGTTTTTCATCTTCTTAGTTCTCTATTTGTAATCTTTATGACCTTATTACTTGTCTAGCTATTAGCACTCTTTTATGCACTTGATTAAGATTATTTTGTACCCTTATTGATAATAGTTTAATCTCTTTGACTTAGACGACCCATGATTTTTTACCCTTATTTTGAGAGGGGGTTTTGCACATTAAAAAGTATTGTGTCTTTTACGTAATTTTGGTAATTTGTTATTTCTATTTATGTGTGGTTATTCCTCACGAATTCTATTATATTTCCGTTATATTTACTCTGTGATTGAGTTCTTTATTGTTATTGTATTGTTGTTCCCTCATCACATATTTCCCATCACCCTTTTTTTCATCGTTATGTTTAGAACCTTTATTTATGTGTATGCATGATATATGGTGAGTTGAGTGAAACACAAATTTACATGCAAATCTAAGCAAATAACTAGTGTGAACAAAAACAATTAGGACAATGATATTTTAGAACTTATGGGCGTATGACAAGAACTTGCATCAAGATTTTACCAATTTTTTTCAAATAGACAAAACTTCAAAAACAATACTCCCCACAAAAAAAGTCCAAGGAAAATTTGGACTTATGAACCCCTAATACTTAATACAATATAAATATGAGAATACAACATTTTTTTAATTTAGAATACAATCCATTTTAGATACGTTAAAAAAATATAAAATATTAGTTTAATTGTAAATTTTATCACTTCATTTTCATCACTTTACAAACTTTATCACCCAATTTTTATTTTAACAGATTTTACCACTCAAGTTTTGAATTTTCGTAAGTTTTACCAATGTTGACGTGTTACTAAAATAAAAGCTCAATTTTGTGAAACCTTATTATTTTATTACTAGTATAATGGTAAAATGTACAAAAATAAAAAAAAAATATGATAAGAAATTATACAAAAAATAAAAATATAATGATAAATGCGCAAAAAAAAAAATGGATAGTAAAATATACAATTAAGTTTAAAATATTCTATAGGGATAATTTTGATTAAAAAAAAAGACGTGAGAGACAACTTATAAAAAAATTCAGCAAAAAAATTGTCCATCAATAACAAAAAAATGCATATTATGTGTAAAAATTAACCTTATCATTTCTGAATAATTTTTTTTTTTTTTGTTACTAGACAATATTTTTAGTTGAATTTTCTTATAGACAATCTACCACACATTATGTATCAAAAAGTTAATCATATTTTTTTGGTTGGATTTTTTTGTTGTTGAACAATTTTTCTAGTTGAATTTTTCTATAAACTATTATGTCATTATTTAATAGAATCGGTATAACATCAAATAATAAAATCAAATATAAAAAAAATCTAAGATACTAAAATAAAAAAAATCTATAATTTAGATAATAAAATCAAAATAAACTATTTTACATATATAAAAAATATATTTAAGTCATTCTTATGATTCATAACTATGATGATCACATCTTATATAAAAAATATTTGTAATCATAACAAAAGAAAATATAGTTTGTCCTCATATCATAACCAATCTTAGTTAACTATATCAATAAAAATATTTTTGATAGAACTCAAAACAAGTATTGATTCTATACAATAAATAATCTCCAATTTAAAAGCATCATTATTAAAATGTTGTCTAATGTTAATTGTATCATTCTCCTCTCCTCCATTACAATCATGTAGAAAAAGCATAGCTTTTAAGTTTGATTCATCAAGACAAGGTTACCAATTTAAGAAGTTCAAATCATTATCAAGTGGATTACACTAATATTTCACAACCTTGTCTCTTCTTTTTTATACAATTATACTTTTCATTTTTTCTAGACAAAAGTCAAAAGTTGAAAATGCACATAAATCAAATTGTTATTCCTTCTTGAATCTTGAATCCACTTTGTGTCTCTTCAAAGAATAAATAAAGAAATATGTATTTCAATTCTTCTCACACTGTGAGAAAGAACATGGCTACACAAGAAACTTTAAGGTAAACTTTTTGGATACATATTCAAAATGTCCAAATCATACCCCATAAAAAAAAAATTAAGTTCAGATACTATCCAATAAAAAATTAAATAAATAAATTAGTTATTTTCAAATACGTATCCAAAAAGTACTTTTTTGGATATTAAATATAAGTACAACACCAATACTTTTTCATTTTAAGAGTATTTGGACCTCGTAGACTTCGAAGCCTTGAAAAGAAGAGTACTTTCTTACTCTTGCTTTTACGGTTATAGCTGAGTATTGAAACGTGGCAAATCATACAAGCCATTATTAGTGAATTCCCATTTGAAACTTCAACATCATAATCATAATTTAGACAAAAGCCAATGTGTATGCTTTTCTGTTTAGATGTTTCGCTTTGTCTAAGTACATGATATGTCAATAACTACAAAGAATTTCAGTCTTGCTTCCTAGAGTTAGTTTTTGAAGTTCTATTTGTCCTCGCCTTGTAACAAGTTTGGATCAATGACTTTGCCACAACCCAAGTTTAAATCCCCCAACATCAAAAGCATAAAGTTGACATCTTAGTGCATGTTTAGGATTCCAATGGAGAGGCTTTAAACGTACTTTCACATAAAGAATCACCTTGTTTATTTTTGCCTTTAATGCACGTTGAGAGAGGTTGGAACAGATTTCCAAACATAATTTTAGTGGGTTTGGAAACCCGTTTCTGCCCACTTTCCGAAGCATAAAAATGAGAAGAATTTATAACTTCTCTGTTTCACTAACAATTGGAAGTTTTGCAACAGCAAACCAAACACACTATCAAAGTATTATACACCTGTAGGATCATGATTTAGAGGTATTACGTCCAGACTATTTTAAATAAATTATAGATGTGTTCTACAAAGTGGAAGTTATAGTGTAAACATCCACTGTATTTTTTAAAAAATACATGTTTCATTAATAAAATAATTTTTTGTTACCAATTCCTACACTTAATAATACATGACCATCCACTGTAACCTGTATATGTTGTTGACCGATTTATGAGACTAACTATCAGAGTCCCCCAATAAATAACCCTAGTTCAGAGGGATCCAACCTATCATAATAAGAGGAATATGAAGATAACAGAAAATAAAAGAAAAAAGGTAAATGTCCAGAAAAGCATTTCTTCTCAAGGAAACCTGTTTAGCCTCCACTGTCGGTGTCCTAAATTTCCGTAAAGGCAGCGGCTAATCTCAAAAATATCCTTCAGCCAATCTTGAATTTTTAACATATCAAATAGCAAGGATACCACATGCCGGACAGATGAACTATCAGAAAAATCACCACACGTCCCTTAGGTAACGTCCATCCATCTGGAGTTTTTTCACTATAGCCTCAGCCTTTGTTGAGTCAACGTTTTCCTGAAATTCAATGCACAAATAAGGTCTTTAAGTCAGTTTCATTCCATAGGTATGGAGTGTATACACAATTGCAATTAAAAAAGTCGTGTTGCAATGGTGAATCAGAAAAACTATGGCATTGTAAATTAAATGCTTTGAAAAAAGGCTTAAAAAGATATAATTTAAAAATGAAAATTTACATTGTTATGTCCCTTCAAAAACTAAACACAACATAAATGTAGACATAGCATAGCGTAAGCACGTATGACAGAATCAGCAGATGTCTAACCCACTCAGTTGTGAAAGCTAATGTCAATTCTAAAGAGGAAAGAAGAACGAACTAATGATACCCAAACACACATCTGTAACATGCATAAGGATAGAATGAAGTTAATAATGGTTTTTTCCATATTAATTTTTAAAACCCTTTCTGGTTGGAAGAGAGTTCCTCCAAATGGCACTGAAGACCAAAAATTGATGCATAAAGTAGGGGAGTCACGACCCATTTAAAAGAAGCTAAACAACATTTTTTTTTCCAAATATTTACCTTCATAAAACTTATTAGCAAGATTACTATTTATTTGTCCAACAATTTCTTCAGTTACATTGCACAAAAAAATTCGGCCCAATTTTATCTCCTCTGGATGGTAAGGAGAACTTATTGTAATTTTTGAAACACAAGCACAAAGGCACACAAATTCACATCCTCACAAACACCCCAACAATACAATAATAAACCCAAGCGAAGAACAGAACCATAAACATACTAAGCCAATTCATGAAGATTTTTCACCTAAAGGTTAAAAATAGCCTTTGTGTCACCAAAAAACTCAAATACAGCTAAGTAATTTAGTGTTGAAATTTTCAACAAACACAGTAAATTCTGTGTTTGTACTCCAAAAAGAGAAGACTTAAAAATCAGTCGCACCTCTCTTATCCCATAAATATACTATTATACTCACTGCTTAGCAATATTATTATTAAGCATCTGTTCCCGGTGAAGAGACTTAAGCAGAAGATAGAAATGCTTCTCTTATTTTCTCGTACTAGTTGGGTTCAGTTCTTTGAAAATCAGTAGTTAAGTATTATGCAAAAGGGAGGGATGATGAAAAACAATCAGTACCTGCTGCTGGACAATGGTATGAAGAGTTCGATGAACATCTCTGGCCATACCCTTGGCATCACCACAAACATAAAGATAACCTCCTTGTGAAATCAAACTCCACAGGTGTGCAGCCTGCACATAAAAAAATTAATGCAGGAAATAATTTATCCAGTAACATTTGATCCCTACAAGGCTGCTATTCGCACTTACTTGATCCATCATCTTGTGCTGAACATATTCCTTTTCAGCCCCCTCTCTAGAGAACGCAACTATCAATTCTGACAGAGAACCTTGTTCCACAAAATTCTTTAGCTCATCCTCATAAATAAAATCCTATACAAACAACATAATTGGAAAATCAGACATTGCTCTGAAAACTCATTTGGATCTAAAGCACAAAGAGCAATTAATTTACCATTTGACGGTTCCTACATCCAAAGAAGAGTATTGCAGAGCCAAGTTGAACACCATCCTCTTTGAGGGCAAATCTTTCCTGGGTAAATCAAAGATAAAGCAAGAATTAATAGCAAGCAAATGCTTATAATAATTATCATTACCTGAACTATGCCATTCATGAAAGGGATTAGACTAACAATTTTGAAATTTTCAGTCTATTAGTTCTGAAGGTAAAAAAGATTTTTACAATAAACTAGATACCTGTTTGACAATGAGGTACAATTTGTGATTTAAAAAAAAAAATTCTTAAAAAACACTTCTTTTAAAAGCACTATGAAAAAGAAACAATTGGGATTTAGAAAAAGAATCTGCTTCCACTTTTGCTTCCTTGGACAAGCACCAATTTTTACCTTCTGCTGTCACTTGAAAGCAATTTTAGCCATGCATCGTGAAAAACTAAAATAAGTTATTCTATAGCACTTATAAGTAGCTTTAGTTGACTCCACAACACAGCAAACAGACTTGAAAGACGGTAAAGTGGAGCTTGCTAATAGTGACAGAATCAAAAGAATTTTGGTTCACAACTGTAATTGATTATTATATTATTATATAATCATCTATTTAATTCCAATATTTCTCTTCTATATCTCTTTTCATATTCAACCACCATACTCTCTTTATTCTATATAGTTGTTATCTAACAAACTAACTTTTATGAGAATTATAAACATACACACATCCATAACATATTCATGTACCTGTAAAAATCCCCTGAAAGGTGCAAGACCAGTACCAGGTCCAACCATAATAATAGGAATTGAAGGATCAACTGGTAGCTTGAAATTTGATGGCCTAATAAAAATAGGAGCCCAGCTACAGTCGTGACTTTTTTCTAAAGGAATAGCATTCTGATCATAAGAGAGATTTAAGTTAGAACAACATAAAATGATTAGGTATTGCACCCCTCGGGGAGGGATAAGAATCACAAACATGACAAGTTGAAAACAGGGAGTCCAAGATGTTGAAACAGGAGCACATGATTGCAAGAGAAGTGTATCAATTGCATATCGCTACCTTCATCCAGGTTGAACATACTCCTTTGTGAATTCTACCAGTGGGAGTGGGGCCACACACCAAGGCACAAGTTACATGTACCCTTTGGGGAGCAAACCTGGACAATCAAGTAATACAAAATTATTTCTTTGCCAATTATCTTATAAAAGCATCATTTGGATATTTTAACTAAGATAAGATAACCACCTTGGAGAGGATGAAATAGAATAATAACGAGGCTGTAAACGAGGGGCTACTGCAGCAAAAAACACACCAAGCGGAGGTTTTGCTGATGGAAACTCGGCCATCACCTCTAGGAGACTTCTTTGGCTTCCAACCACCCATTTGGAATACTCATCCTGGAAACCAAAATTTGAAAATCATCATCAAAAAAGAAAGGAAAAGAAGGAAGAAGAAAATTTCATACTTGAAAACAAAAGACAGAAACAGGACTACAAATTTTTTACCTTCCCCTGAGGAGATGAAAGGAACTTTAATCTTTCGGCTTCACTAGCTTCAGACGCATGAGCAGCTAATGCAACTAAAGCAGCCTGAAAGAGAAGTATGTGTAACTATCTTCCTTTTGATTAATATAAATCAAGCATAAATCCTATTGAATCACACTCTTATAACCAGTAAAACCAAATAAGTTTATAATATAAAAATAAAAAGAAATGGTAAGCACATTAAGATAATATAAAAAAACCTTTCGTGGGGGGTTCAGGAAATCAGCATAATGTGCTAATGCAGTACGCAGTGTGCAAGGGCCAGGGAAAGGAGGTAGGAGAGAACCACCTAGGGAAGTGCCATCCTCCTTATCAGTGTGAAGAGAAAACAATAGATTTAAACTCTGACCCAACACCTTCCCAGCTTCTTCAACAGTTTCATCGCAGTTCTCAGCATAAACACCCACATGGTCTCCAGTTTCATATCTGGGAAAATTCAGAATAAGCCATAAAACTATCAGATAATAGGGGAAGGATATTCTAGTTACCGGCTAATAAAGTATGACAAAACAACAATCTGTAAAGACAAATGTTAACAACACAATCATGATTCCATTCTACTATTAGCTGAAATTAGTTCCAAATCACAAAATTGTCTGGATTCCATTCCTTATTTAATGAATATCACTCATGATTCTGTAGTTTTCAATAAATTTTAACCAGTAAAAGAGAGTGTTGAAAGGAATATGATAGAAAGTGTTGCTAGCACTTCTCAACCATAAATAACTGCTGATAACTTTACAAACGTTTATGATTCATACTCTATAAGATAGCATGCCTTTAAATTTATGAGAAGCTTCATGCATTTGACATCTGACACATTTGCACAGATCAAAATCATTAACACTATATACATCAGGAAATCTCACCCTCATAGAATTTCAATTTTCCCAGTCAGTGCTTGAAATTTGGGGAAGAGGGGGGAAATTGAATATCTTGCAAGCTTTATTACTTAAATACTTTTTTATCTATTAAGCGGACATTTAATCACTTCCTTAGAATTACAAGTAAAAATCCTTATAAAAAAACTCTATAACACATTATATTCCACCAGGACTCAATTATCAAATAATAATTCATTAATATCTTTAAAATAAGTTTGAAAATCTATAAAAGTAATTATTAACAAAGGGTAGCTAAAGTGAACACAAAAAAATAATTATAATTGACCAATGTTATTGTTCTTTGTTTTCTTGTTTACCAAGAAAAACTGATAGGGTGGGTTATTTGTCAGGAAGCATAGTCCAACTTACGTTATTGCAGTCCCAGATATATCAAATTCCAGATGTATGCAAGAACGGTCAGACTCAGGTTTGTGAAGCTCCCTCTGTACAGCAACATTCACCCTTCAAGAAATGAAACAACAGGTTTGTTTTATAGCCTTGTTTAGTAAGAAAAAAGTATCAGTATGACAATTTCAAGCACCTGCAAGGATGATGAATATCAAACACAGCATTCCCATTTGCCACATTTATGTGATTATCATAGGATGATGTGACAGACGGGTCATGAATCACTACTCGGTATTCAAGAATAGCAGCTGTATAGGGGGTAGAGACAGTATTTGCATCATCCTCATCTCGGAGCAACTGATCCAATTCAGGCCACAAAGTTTCTTTCCTGCAAAGCCAAAGACAAGTTGTGACGTTTGAAATGCCAAAAATATAGATGCCTTTCACACAATTTGATGTACAGACAAGTGTGTGATACACTTGTGGCAGCAATATAATTGGTAGATAAATAGTAGTAGTGGGAGGAATCAGAGGGTTATATTTACCAGGCAGAAAAATCATCTTCAATGGATTGATCATCATCACCTAGTCCAACTGTAACAAGACGCTTTGCACCTGCAGTGAACACAATTCTGTGTAAGAAGATATCTATGAAAACTCAATAACTACTTTAATACCATTCTCAAGTCTAATGTACAAACTTCAGGGAACATGTTTTTATTAAATATATATCTCGCTTCAAGGCATTACTAAAAAATCTGCAAAAATGTTAAACTTAACTGAACAGTATGCTCCTAGATTGTAAACAAACTACAATCATGTAATATAATTCCAACAGCACAATGTATGTGCAAGCTGGAGTCTGTGCTTCATATATCCAGAATCAATAAATTATAATAAGATTCCCTTACAAATGACTTATAGTACTTTCCGAAAGTTTGATTCAAATATTATACACCCATTAGACTTTTTGGAAGACTTATTGAATACATTGAATCTAACAACAAAGGCATCATTCCACTAAGCAAAGAAAAAAGAAAGTTGCACTGGTAGATTAACTTTGCCGGGGAGGGCAAAACAAACTGAAACAAAAATCAAAAGCACAAATGACAAAAATGAAAAGATGTATCAAGTTCTTTAGCTTTGATCAAAGACAACAATTCTATGCAAATGCAATGAGCCAGATAACCAATTTAATTCTTTGAAAATAAAGGTGATGAAATTACACACCTTGTTCATTAAGTTCTTCATCAACAACTTTACCTATCTGCATCAAAAGAACAGCAACAGAATCAAATGATATTTTTTTTATTAAATAAAAATAAAATCATCTGACTTTACCTTATTAAAATGTTCGTATTGTCTGTTACCTAGGCCAAAAACTCCATATGTGAGTTGTTGAAGCCAGGTGCCCCTCTCATCTTTCCCCTAAAAATAATGCCCAACAAAACTTAGAATCATTTTAAGCAAGCTATATGAATTATGAAAATGCAAGGAGAGAATGAGGCCTAAGATGTAGGATTTACTTAAAAGTGATGTAACTACAAACCTCAGTAAACCATTTGTAGAATCTTGCAGCATTATCAGTTGGCTCTCCATCTCCATAACTGTCATGTCAAATCAAAATGCATCATATTCACCACACATTTCAATAAATAAATGCATTTCATCCACCATTTTTATGCACAAAAATCTTACGTTGCCAGCATGAAAAATGTAAGAGTCTCTTTCTTCAGCTTCTCCCCATATTGATCATCATCTGCTGCATAGTCATCCTAGTTCAAATTAAATATACATCAGACACTAAGCCAAACCAAAATTTTACTATTAAAGTTCCTGACTTCGTGTACAAAGATACCAAAAGTATTCTAGAACTTCCCTAGTGAGGAATCAAACATTTCAAAGAAAATGTTTGACCCACATATCTATCATCAGAATGTAGAGATGGCCAAAATTTCATTTCAGTCCAACTTACCAGGTCAACAACTTTGACAGCTGCTTTATCATATCTTGCCTTGATCTCCTCTGCCAAAGCCTATAATGAAAAATATATTTTAAAAAATGTACTTATATAAAACTGGCACACAACTGCCTGTAGATTTAAATTGTAGCTGTCCCAGGGGTAACCATTTCAAGCATTATGGAAAAGGGGAAGTTAGTATCATCTTTACACAAAGTATATTTGCATAAGCTGCAATCATTTCAAGTTAAATTTAGAATATTCACAATAAGCGAACTCTGAAGACATGTTACATTAGTTGGGACAGGAAGCCTAGAAAGAGACACGAAAGTTCAGGCTTTGCTTCACCCAAGAAAGGCATTAACAACAGGAGGGGAAAAAGTAGAAAACGAAAACATTAGTGTTGGACTATTTTAAATTAATTTGTCATATTGATTAACAACTCAAGCATAAAATTCATGGTAAAAACAAAATACTAAAATTTTCAATTCATAAAACCCTAAAATACCGACTGCTAACATTCCCAACGACCAACACCTTTAAAGCTTTTGACTACTTTACACTATCATATATCACAGTGAGTAAATTGCGGAACCTTTTTGGATTTTTCAAGGTACCAATAATAAAGGCACGCAAAGCGCACCAGAGATGTGAGCGTCTCAAGCAGCAAGACGCACTGTCACCACATCACCATATGCACGTCTTTTGACTATCACGATGAACTATTTTCAAATTGACACTAACAACAACATTCCTCGTTCCTTGACGTTTCCAATAGCAACATGAACACATCAAACAATATGATCGGTTACCACTCTCATAACCTAGGGTTAACCAAGTCATCGCACAAGCCAAAACTACGACTTCTTCTCCCTTCACCAAACTAAAATCCGCAGCACGCAAAATCGTAATTATAATTTACACGATTCATTATCTTCTTCTAATTCAAAGATCCAGAACAATTGATTCGATTCGATTCGATCCAGCAGCGCGAAAAGAAGCAGAAAAAGGGAAAAAAAGAAATATAACCTTAGCAAAGCCTTCAGCAGTACCGGTTTGAGTGCCGAAAAAAACGGTGACCTTAGTCTTCCCGTCGGCAACCTCAACTTCGTCGTCCTCGTCCTTCAGCAAAGCCTTCGGCACGATCACCGGCTTCACCTCCTTGCTCCGATCCGAAGATTTCTTCCACAAAAACACCAGAAGCCCGATTATGACCGCCGCGGAGGTCGTCGCGATGAGAAGCAGCGAATCCGAAACGGAATCGGCGAGCGAAACGCCGAGGAGCGACTCAACGGCGCGCACCAAATCATAATTGGAAGCCATCGAGTCAACAACTCGGTCAAATCGGAGCGGGAGGTGAAGGAGATAGTGACGAGTGAGTGCGAGTTAGAGAGAAAGCTATAAGGTGTGTGGTAGTAGTTGAAGTGAGTGACTCTACATGAGAGAGAGAGGGATGGGTGCAGTGGTGAAAGGAAGATGACCCAGCGAGAGAGAGCTAAACCAGAAATCTTGGGCCACTTTCCATTGATGTCAATGGGTTTGCTTTTCGGGTTGTGAGGATTTGCAACTTGCGAAGCGATAATTTAATGCGAGATATCGCCGCGTTCGCGTTGACAATTACCCCGAATAGCTTGCTTTTGTGTTTCTTTTAACCTCTTCCTGCTTTCTTGCTTTTATTATATTTTCAAAAACTCCCCCGAAAAGAAAAATATCTTTAACTCATCTCGCGAAAAAAAAAAAAAAAAAGGCGTACACGAAATATACAATTATTTTTTGCATAATTTCCTCCGTACTACTTTTAAGGTTTTACGATTAAAGTATATAGGATTTGTTTTAAAAAAAGTAAAAATTGTTTAAAAATAATAATTTAAACAAACAAATTAAAAATTAATCATTTTATTTCAAAATTATTTTTCTAAGATGTATAAAAAAAAATTTGTATTTTGGAATAAACATTTCTTCTTAATGTCTTTAGAAATTTTAAAAAATATTTATTTTTTACGTATAATATTTCCTAAACATATAAGTTTTTAAAGTTTAAAAAATTGGAATTGGTCTCAACATGGCAACATGTTAACGAGTATTTAAAATGTATTTATTAAAAATTTCAATCTTTTTATATATAAAACACAAACAATCATGTTCAAATTTGAGAAAATCACTATGAACTTAATACAAGTTGAAACAATCATAAATTAATTGTTTAATATTAAAAATATAAAATTATAAATATTAAATAACGATATAATATGTTAAATTTTAAAATAATTATTTTATTTTATTTTTAACAATCCTTAAATGATTTGCTACCATTTATCTTAAAATTGTAATTAAATTAGATTAAATATACATTAAAACATGTTTGAAAAAAATAGTAATAAACTAGCCAAAAATTATAAAATTAGTTAAAACATAAAATAATATTCATAAACTCATACATTTTAACTTTAAATTAACCATTAGTTAAAAAAAACTTTTACTTTAACATTGTACACATAAAAAAACACACATTAATTGTTGTTAACTAGTCAAATATTTAAGATATATTTAGTTTGTAAAAGAAACTTAAAAGAACGAAAAAATATAAAAAATTAAATATATCTTTTATCTTTTAAATTTAGATCATTTTTATTTTTAATCTCTAAATTTAAATTTTTGTTTAGTTCCTCAATTTTGAAAAACAAAATAAATCCCTCTCCGTAAGAAAATCAGGATCCACTTGCCTTTTTGTGCTACCATTCCTCCATCACCAAATAACGCTAATGGAATAATTTCATTATACATATTTTTGTACGTTCATAATGCCCATTTTATTCTTTTAGTCATTTTAAACAAAGTATTAAATGACGAGATATATCCATAAATAAAGGAATTTTTAATAGAAAAATATTCTCTTTGATTATTTTTATAAAATTATTTAATTATTTTCTTAAGATTTAAAAAATTGACTTAATTAATAACATTAAATTTATATATTTTTACATAATTACTTCTAATATTAATAAGACATATTTTAATTATTTTTAAAACAATTTTATTAATTTTAGTTTCTTTAATCTGTCTCATTATTAATATATTTTTATTATTTTAATTTGACTAACTTACTTTGTTGGCTCCTTAACTTTATTTGATGTTACAATTTGATTATTTCTTTATTAAAAGTTGTAAAATAAATTTTTATAATATATTTTATGGCACATTTATCTTTTAAAAATATTATTTTTAATTTTTAGGTATAATTTTATAATTTTTTATTTATTTAATATGTAAAATTTATCTTATTAAATTTATTTATATAAAAATTATAAAAATTTATTAGTGTTAAAAAAAAAGATATAAACACCATAAAAATTATATGAAAAATTAATGATATTAAATCTTTTAATTTTTCAACATGACATATTTTTTAAGTTTGTGTCCTTTTTCACTCCAAACATTAGTTTTATTTTATATTTTCACATAGATGAATTTAATAAAATAAGTTTTATATCTTAAATCAATTAAAATTATAACCTAAAAAAATATATTAAATTTTTTAAGGATAAACATGCTACAAAAATATTACTTAGAGTATTGTTTTACAATTTTCAATAAAAAAATAAACTAGGCTATATTTAGTAATGTTAACCAAAAAATTCTTGAAAACTTAAAAGCTAGTTGGTAATTAATAGTTGTTAAGTTAATTTATTGAATTATAAGTATTTAGTTAAATTATTTGTTTAAGTAGTTAAAAAATACGAAATGATAAAAATAAATGTATTTATGTGATTTTTTATATATTTTTTAATTTTATTTAATTGATATAATTATATTTTGGAATGTTTATAATTTTAATTTTTAGTAATTTGAAACACTTGTAATTTTTTATATATAAATTAATTATTCTTTATTTTTAAAATTATATTTTTTATATATATCATTCATCTTTCACTAGATTTAAAATATTTTTAATTAAATTTAAAATAAAACAAAAATAAAATATCATTAAGTAGACGTCACACATTGGTTAAGTTAATTGATGTAATCTTTATAATATATTGAAATATAATATTAAAAAAATAATGTAAATAGAATATTAAAAAATAATTTAATAATAAATATTAAGAAAAATAAAAAAAAACAAAATAAATTTATCATTTAATAATATAAATATGTTGAAATATAAATTAGAATAATAAAATAAATATTTTAAGTAATATAATGATTAAAATATACGGTGTCATGTAAAATATTTAAAAAAATAAAATAAAATAAATTTATTATCTATTATTATCAATGTATTAATAAAAAGGTAAAGATTTTTATTATACGTAAAAAAGAAAGGGCATACCTAATAAAATTTTAACTTATGAGTGAAAAGGAGAAAAAATAAATATAAGTATATCTTACCTTCATGGATCACAAAAAAGATTGAATTCACGGGTATCCTTCTAAACCTGTCTCAGGCGAGAAAAATTTGTTTTCACAGGGCGCGTGTGGTTCCAGGTTGAGTATGAAACTAATATTTCTTCTTTGTACGCTATATATATATTTTTAATCAATAATTAAAATAATATTTATTTTATATATAATTCCATTATTATATATAATATACATAATATAATTATTAATTGTAATAACAAAATTATAATTATATATTTGATTAGAAACATATTTTAATTTTAAATATTTTAAGTGTTTTATTGTTATTAATTTATAAAACATATATGCATATATGTGATTTGTATAAAAATGTGATTAATAATTTAATCTATGATTTATTTAAAATATAAATAAAAAAATATTTTTAAATGTGAGATGAATTTTCCCTAAAATTTTAAATTTAAAAATTTAATAACAATGAGACTTATATTATTTTTTTCATCCCTGTCTCTTCTAAATTCAAATCTAAATTTGTTGATGAGATAAAAAGAAAAAGAATTAAATTCACTCGTTTAGGATAAAAATAAATAAATTCAAAAACCTAAAGATTATAAATTAGCGTTTTAAAATATGTTATTTAAAATGATGTTCCAAATATAGTTAAAAACTACTAAAAAAATTTATTTATCAAACAATCAAACAAGTTCTGCGATTAATAAATAAAATAAAAAGTTAATTGAAATGTATTATCAAACATAGTATAATTTATAATTTAAAATAAAGTTAAGGGTTCTATAGAATAATTTATCCTTTTAATTTTATTGACTGTGTATGTGAATAGCTAATTTAAGATTTTTAAAATATTTTTTATCAAAAATAAAGTTAGACTTTTAAAGAACTTAATACATTCATGTATTTCACTTACTCTCTTTGATTTTTTATAAGATGAAAAAAATCATATATATTAAGAAATTTAATTAACTGTAGTAAATTTTATTAATTTTATAATATTTTTCTTGGTTTATTTTTATTATTTAAAAATTTGTAAAATCTTGTTTACATATAAAAAATATAAAAAAGTTATTGAAAATATAAATATAATTAAATAAAAGATATTTTAGAAAGAGTAACACTAAATGAAGTAAAAATAATTAAAAGTTATTTATATTTGAGAATAAAAAATTAATTTTCTTTTTACTTATAAAAGATAATAGAAATAGTACTATGTATTGATTTCAAAGTATATTTATAATTCTCTATAAAAAGAAATATATTTACTTAAAAGCTAAACATATTTAATATTATATAAAAAACAAAATAAAATTTTTAATAAGTAAGAAATTAATAAAAAACATTGGAAGAGTATTTAAAATTATTTTTAAAAGAAATTTAATGTGATTAATCCAAAAATAAATGAGTATATTTAATAATGACACGTTTTTAATATGTTTAAATGTAATATTTTTTTTCTCTTCTCGTTCACCAAAAAATAATTGGAAGTCAAATCGGAATAATTAATATAGGAACCGCATTTCATTAGTTTCTGCCAAATATGGTCATGAATTTGCTCTGGTTTGATTCACGCCTTTAAACACCATCTATAAACCCAACATGGACCTACTTCATTTATTTGAAGTTAATGTGCACTCGCAATGAATAAAAAATATCAGTCAATGGACTTCCGCTGAAAAACTGTATTTAAACGCGTTTGTCATAAGAAACATTTAGTAGGAAAATATTTAACATATTTTTGCATCTTATTTTACATATTTTTTTTTCTTACTTTTTTCTTTCTTTTCTATCGCATTTGTTTGTTTATTTATTTACCGTTTTATTCTTCTTCTTTCCATCAATCCATCTCAGTCCACTCACAATAGAATTTGTGTGTGGATAAATATCATAACTCTATTCAATATCAAAATAATTTATCAAACTCACAAAGTTTGAAAGTTTGAGCCGTTATGCTCAAAAATTGAAATGAACCGTATGGACTTTTGTTTTTCTAAAAAACAAGTTTTGCCGTGTAGAATTTTATAAATAAGAAAAACGTCAATAATATATTATTGTTTATAAGAATTAAAATAGAGTTCTTTTTTATGAGAATCAACTTAAAATATCTTTATATTAATTAAAAAAACTCAATTAAAAGTATTTTTTTTAATTCAATAAACAGTGAATAAAATACAGTAATGATTTAGATTATTTGAAAGTCTAATTTTACTTCGTATAAAAAGCATTTTAGGAACCATATTTTATCTTTTTATATGCATAGCTATTAAAAATTAAATTAATTAACATATTTATAGTCAGGAAATTAAAAGAATTAAAATTAAAAAAAATGTTTAAAAAATTATGAATATGTCTCATTATTGTAAAGGGTGATTTTGAAAAAAAAAATAACTTTACTAACTAAATTAATTAATTTTTTAAATTTGTATGAACTATTTAATATCTTATATAATAAAAACTTTCATGTAATATTTTTCACTTAAACAAAGAATACCATAGACGTCTTTTTATTTATTTTTTGTCATTAATTTACTAAATTATATTAACTACTAAGGCGTTAATAGATGGGGAATTTTTAATGTACATTTTACAAAATATCTTATTTTTATTTTCTTAGTTATTAGATATTGGGCAAAGAACAAAATGTTTTAATGATTCATAAGTAAGTATTTAAATGTGTGATTTTATTTTATTATTATTATGATTTTTTTTAAGTATTATATACAAAATATATAAATATGATCTTGTTGGTAACTGGAAGTGTATTAAATTCAATAGTGAGCACCAACCGATCAACTTATGATTAAATTTGATAATTAGAAGTGTATTCATAATATCAACAGGATCATCATGAGTATTGACATTATTCACAACAACATCAATTAACGAAACAAGTTTTTTAAGCACAAAAAATTCTTACAAATTTTTACAATAGTCATATGATTTGCTTCAATGATAAACAATCCAACTATAGTCTGCAAAATGATTTTCTAGTTGATACAAAATCACCAGTGGTAAACACATATCCAACTAGAAATATTATTTTATGAAGATCTCTAACAAAATAAAACTCAACATACCTAACAACTTCATTTATTGTCCTTCCAAAATGTAAAAAAAATATTTAAGTAATCACACAAGTATCTTAATATCCTTTAAACTACCTTCCAATGTTCTTTGTTAACGTTCACCGTATATTTGTTAACGTTCACCGTATATTTGTTAACGTTCACAATATATTTGCTAACAACATTGACAACATATGATGAATTCGGACGAAAACAAGTCATGACATACATACACTAGAGACCTTATTGCACTAGAATACAAAACTTGAGAATATAATCAATGTTGTCATTTGGTAATGGAGATAATGCAAACAAAAACCTAAAATAGGTTGTTAATTGTGTAGCAACTAACTTGACATTCTACATGTTGAATTTATGAAAAACTTAATGTATATTTTTTGACTTAGATAAAACTTTTCTAATTGTCGATCTTTAAGAATTGCTACACCAATAATATTCTTTGTCACTCCAAAATATTTAATCTCAAGCTTTTTATCAAGTTGTGAATTGCATTTTTCGATTTCTCTCATTCTTAGTTGCAATCAATGTGTCGCCCACGTACAAAAATAAATATATGAAAGACCTATCATCATATACTCTAAAGTAGACACAACTATCTCAAGTGTGTATGCTAAAATTATAAAAAATCATAATGAGTAAAATCTTTTTTACCATTGCTTAAAAGATTGTTCAAGGCCATAAAAAAAATTCAACAAACACGCATAGTCTTATTTACCTAAAACTACAAAACCTTCAAGTTGCTACATGAAATATTGTCCTACAACTTTCAAAATAAACAAGTAATTTTAAAATCTAACTACTTAAGCTTAAGATCATGCACTACCACGATGTCAACCAAAGCTTAAACAAAACCATGTTTTACATATGGAAAAAACACATTTGTGAAATCAACACCTAGAAGCTAACTATAACCCTTCACAATGAGTCTTGCTTTACATCCAACTTCTTTAACTCACAATATCTTCTTTTTCCTTTCCTTTGAATATTGATTTATAGCAAATTATTTTTTTGTCCTTTGGGAGTTTCACTAAGTCTAATATATCATTTGTATAAAGAGACTCTGTATCATTGTGCATAACAATCGTCCACCTAATGGAATCCTTAAAAGTTGTTGCTTCATTATAAGTAGAGAGTTGTTCGTATAAGTCAATACCTTTTCCCATTTAAAGAAAACACAACCAAATTAGCTTTTCTATACCTATTTAGTGGAACAATTTGTCATTTATCTTTATTTTTAATAGTTATATGACCTTATCTTGCTTACCTATTAAAGACTGAGAAGTAGAGTCTAATGTAGGTACTATCTTATATAGTTTCACCTATATTTTTTTAGTTTTGCTAATGTGACACAAAAGTTATCACAAATACAAACTGGAAAGCCAAAAATTTAATACATATAGGTTCCTAGAGAGACAATGTGAATCAATTGTGTAAAAAAATGTACAAGAAAGCAAGCAAGAGCAATATATATAGTCACAAGATAATTTATTGATGCAAAATCCTAAAACACAATATACTTATGTATACAAATAACCTTAACCCATTAATAAAGGTTTCAATCTCAAGTATGTCTATTAAAGACTTCTACCACCGTAATAAATTCTTAAATTTTCTCCTAAATCAATTCTCCATTAAGTGGGTTGCACAACGAGTTTTTTTGTTAGACTAATAATTTGAGTTACCAATATTAACAAAATGAACAAAAAGTTAGACAAATACCTTATACATTTAGAATAGATGTTTTCAAATTCTCATTATTTTTATGCTTGTTTTGTTTATATTTTGAAACATTTTTTTATTAGAGAACAAATGCATGTTCTCAAGTTTCGTCGTTTTCATGCAGTTAATATTTTAGATAACTAACACCAAAAACAAGGAAAGGAATGATGAAAAAATAATGGCAAGTGAATTTTCAATTCAAAATATAATTAGTTAATATATTTTATTTTATTTATTTGTTTTTATGTTACTCAAAACTTGGAAGATGTGAAGCTTAAAATGTATTAGTTTGCTCTAAACAATCAAATTATACTTGTGTTCATGATGAAAATTTTTGAAAGCTAGGATATGATTATAAAATATCAATAATATTGTAATAACAATGAAAAAAAAGCTTCGATTATTGTATTTTTTTTTTGGGAACAAAAGACTCTTATACATCTTTCAATAAATAAACCATTTTTTTTTAAGTGTTGATGATACTAAAATTTATATTATTAAATATAATTTTTTTTCTTATAAAACATACTTGTCATCAATCATCAAACAAATTATTAGTAATTTTATTATAATAATCAAACTTTGTTCTCATTACAACAAAGGTAGAAATTCAAGTTTAAGTTGTAAAAAAACAGCACGTACACATTTATTTAAAAATTAAAACTACATATTAACATATCATTAGTCTAAGTTAATTTGAATTAAGATATCTTAAAAAATATTTTTAATTTAAATTTTATAAATGAAAAAAATGTAACTGAAAAAAGATACTTCATTAAAAGTCTCAATTCAATTCTCAACAAAAATTAATTATTTATAAAATTAATAAATATTTCATACTAATAATATAATTAAATAAACTTAATATTTAAACAAACTTAAAAAAATTATCAACATAATTTTTACAAACGCTTGCTTATCCAATCCAATTCCCTAAAAGACAATGGATAACCAAATCATTATTTTATCAACGACAAACATACTGAAATATAATAGCAATTAACAAATACAAGAAAAGCAATCCACACAACTTAAGCCATTTTTGCTTCCAAAAATCAAAATCACAAACACGAACAATTAGTGTATGCCCCATTCTCCTTCTAACTTATCTTTCAGTTGATCTAGTTCTTTATGAGGCATAGAAACCGTAACAATCCTTCCATCATCACCATCTCCATTATTTTCTGGTGCTGGAAGAACCAGAACAACACCTTTATCACCCACCCCACGAAATGTACAATTCGCTATAATTGGTTTATGTCCATTCAACTTCATCCCATTGTACATCTCTGCTTCTTCCAAATCCACAAACGTCAAATTTGCCCCATAAACTATAAAATCCTCTCTCCCTTCATCTCCCTCCACCATTTTTTCCATTACATGATTCTCAACCATTTTGTTCCCTGCAATCAGATTCACTAATTCTGATATTTCACATTTCCCGACTGAGAAATTAGCTTCAATTTTGCTTAACACTACGAAGCCATTGGTGGGGAATTCATTTTCTGCACGATTAGATTTACTAGTGCATATTGTCACAACATTTGATCCAATGTTTTTGTCCCTTATGTTTGCTATGCACTTCCAAAGCAAGGCTGAAATAATTTCAAAATAAGAAGTTTTAGCCTTATTGGTAGTGTCATAGTTTTGGTTATATGTAGCTACTACCAAATGATGAAGTTGTTTGGAAGTGATGTGAATTGAGTGAGTAGCCACATCATTGTCATTAGTAGCGAGCCAATACTCCCCAACAATGTTTGTCTTTTTAACGGAAATAGGAGGGTTCTCAACAGTGAAATTGGAGGAGACGAGGGGTTCAGGGAGATTTGGCATTTCAAGAGATTTTGGCGGGAATCCACCTGCTAGTACTTGACTCCACTTGGAGATGAAGTTAAATGCAGAAAATGCATCTCCAAGGACGTGAGCCCAACTCAATCCCACAGACAATCCTCCACATTTGAACCAAGTGAACTGAAAGGGAAACATAACAGCAACTCAGAAGTTCAATCAATGTCTTTTGCCCAACAACAATAATTTACTAAAAATATTTAATTTAGAGAATTTTTAGATTTCATATTTAAAAGAATATTGAATACTAGATATATATTTTAAGAAAAATCCAATTGACTCAAGAAATGTCTTTATTAAAAAAAATTATTTTATTATATAGAGGTTTATTACTTTTAAAGTTTTACGAATTGTATAACAATTTTTATTTACATTTACATAACTTTTATCAACATTACTAAAAATATGATATCTATTTAAATATATTATATTTTATATTAGCTTAAAATAATTATTCACCTAACGTGATTAAATGAATCTTAAGTTATTATCAAGCAATAATATATTATTGTAAAAAAAAATGTAACTCGATTAAAAAAAAAATAAAAACAGATCAGTTATATGTATAAAGT
>JAMLFT010001238.1:0-32235 GCA_026544285.1 Pachyrhizus erosus
TTTATATATTTATAAATCTATTTATTTTAATTTATTTAATTTTATATTTATTTATAAAATCCAAATTTTTATTTTTAAAATTTAGATTATTATTTTAAATTTTTATCTTCTTATTTCTACTCTTTTTCTTGTACCTCCATATTTTTAGAATTTCTAAATCTATCTTATTCCAAAATTAAAATATTCTTTTTATATATTTATTATTTTTCAATTTGTTTAAAACTATTTTACTAAAAATCATTAATCTTAACTAATTATAATTTCTTCACTCTAAATTATATTATCTCCTAAATATAAATAATATTTCTTCTAAATTTAAATTCTAATTCAGGGCTATTTTCTTAAATATAATTTATTTAGTTTAAATCAGGATGTTATAATGGATATTTATCTTGTACAAAACTAAGCTCTTATAAGAACTTCACTCATAGCGAGTCCTCACATACTTTAGTAATAATAATAAACTCTTTCTCTGTAGTAGACAATGTCACATACCTTTGCAGCTTTGATTGTTAGTCACAACTCCCCTTACAAACTGAATCAAATAACTCAGAGTAAACTTTCTAGAATCTATGTCTCTAACCAAATCTAAACTTGAGTAACCCACCAAAGTACGCTTATCACCTTCAAAGAAAAGTTTTATATCAACAATATCATGAAGATACTGACTGAATCAATAATATGTGCAATATCTAATCTTATGCACATCATTGCATATTTAATTAAATTTTGATGTCAATTCATTAAATATTTAATTAAAATTATAATAAATATTAATAGAAAAATATAAAGTTTAACAAATATTTAAAATATTTAAATACATCAAATGATTGTAAATTATAAATAAGTCAAAATATGATAATATTATAAATGGTAAATTTTTATTGTATACTATAATTATAAAATATTCTAAAAGTAATAAAAAATTATAAATTTGAAATTTTTTTGGTATTAATTAATTATAAAAATTTATATAATTATGATGCCAATTTATTAAATATTTAATTGAAACTTTAAATAAAAATAAATAGAAAATATATAGTTAACAAATATTTAAAATATCTAAATAGAACATATAGTTATAAATTATAAATAAGTCAAAATATGATACTATTATAAATGTTAAAATTTTATTACATAATATAATTATAAAGTATTCTAAAATTAATAAAACATAAATAATAAATTTGGAAATTTGTTGGTATTAATTAACTATTAAAAATTATATAATTATGAAAAGTATTTAATGTAAATTTTTAAAATTTAATTAAACTAAATTAATATAGTAGGAAATGCGTTTTAAAAAAAAGTATAAGAGGGTGTTTGTAGCATTTTAGTTACTTAAACTTAAACAATAAATTATAAATTACATTAATTATATTTGAAGTTTTGTAAAATTATAATTTTTTTATTTTTTATTATTATAATAATCTCTTTAATTATTTTAAAAAATATACA
Organism: Pachyrhizus erosus; assembly: GCA_026544285.1. NCBI lineage: Eukaryota > Viridiplantae > Streptophyta > Magnoliopsida > Fabales > Fabaceae > Pachyrhizus > Pachyrhizus erosus. The sequence continues at coordinate 1,459 of JAMLFT010001238.1, forward strand.
TTTATACTCCTTAGATGTTAGGTTAACTTTTTTAATTATTTAAAAAATATTACATTATCCTATAAAGAATATTTCAGTAAATGTTAAAAAATAAAGAGTTTATATAATTTTATGAAATTCTATAAATGATTAATGTAATTTACATATAATAAAATAATCCACCAAAAAATGCTAACAATTAATTGAACAAATGGATGAGTTATGATAAACTTTTGGTATCTCACTTCAATTTTTACAGATAAATAAAATAAAATCAATCCACTGATGAAATTGAAAGAAGAAAAATGAAAACAAAAGCGTGTCTAGTAAACGGAGCCGACCCGACCCGACCCGTTATATAACTTGGTGTTTGCTGCTCCAATTTAAAACACAGCCACCGTAGATTAAATCAGCGGTTGGTATCTATTCAACTAAACGCACCGTTTGATTAAAATCCCTAAAGCCGAATTTCGTTTTCTCATTACACTGAACTGCTCTTCGATGCACACCCGCGCCGTCAATTTGGCCCGTGCTAGATCACGAGGAACACGTGGCTAGATTATAGTCATTCATTTAATCTAACGGCTGAGAGTTTTTTACCTGGACTTCCGTTACCATAAAAAAAGGAGAGGATCCGTGCCCTATAGGACCCAAACCCATTTGGATTTGGATTGTGCTCTAAAACACAATCTTCTGCTGCTCTTTCGTTCTTCTACTTTCTTGTTTGTTCCTACTTCACTTGCATTTTGGTGTCGAAGCCTTAACGTAAACCATGGCGCATAGGTTGCTGAGAGACCACGAAGCCGACGGTTGGGAGCGTTCCGATTTCCCCATTATCTGCGAGTCATGCCTCGGCGACAGCCCCTACGTTCGAATGGTTCGTTTCGATTCTTCTTCAACCTTTAGGTTTTCTAATTTTTCGAATGGTTCTGTTTTTTTTTTTCGGAGATTGAATGGGTTATTGGTTTCGTATGGTTGTGAATTGCACGGTAATCACCTGTTTTTGCATGGTAGATGATGATTATAAATCAGTTGGCCTGTTATGATGATTGTGATTGTTGCTGTCTGTTGGGAAATTGAGGGTTGATGGAATAATTGAGTTGGATTTTGATGTTGGAACCTCGTCATGTGACGGGCTATTAAGAATTGAAGAGTTAATTTGTGCAATAGTTAATAGTTTGTGCTTTGCAGTTTTGTTAACTTGAGGATGAGAATTTTCTTGAGGCATGTGTTGAGTTTAAAACCTTTTATTTGTTATTGAGGCTGGCTAAGGGTTTTGTTTTCAATTGTGTGAATTGTGAACTTAGGATTCGGAAGTGTTGTACTTGTAGCTTTATTCTTGGGCTTTTTGAATGAAAGGGCGATTTTATGCTTTGGTTTTTGCTTTCAGTTCAGTAGAATGTGAGATTCTAGGAAAGAAATTGAGTAATGAGTATGTTTGGTCCTTTCGTTGTTTGGTAATTTAAAGCTAGGTAATTATTTAATTTTTTTTTTTTTTGGTAGTGTGGATTGTATGGAACATTAAGTTTGTGAATCAGAGTAGTTTGAAACTATCATTACATGATATTGATGATTTTCTGGTTTTCTATGAAAAACTATTGTGTTGTTGGAGTCCATGAATGTGCATAGTTAATAATATTCAGGTTTCAGTGTGTTTCATTAAAGATGAGATTGTGGGAATCCAATTGTTTGTTTACTTGGTTTTTGTTATGTTTATCTTTGGGTGCAGACAAGAGCAGAGTATGACAAGGAGTGTAAGATTTGTACACGGCCATTCACTGTTTTTAGATGGAGACCTGGTCGAGATGCAAGGTATAAGAAAACTGAGATCTGTCAGACATGTAGTAAATTGAAAAATGTCTGTCAAGTGTGCCTTCTGGATCTTGAATATGGTCTACCAGTTCAAGTCCGGGATACAGCTCTCAGTATCGACTCCAATGATGCTATTCCAAAGAGTGATGTTAATAGGGAGTATTTTGCTGAAGAGCATGATCGCAAGGTATGTTTTCCTTATGTTAGTCATATTTATAGTTGAACTTAATTAAAGATTAGAAAATAGTGGTGTTTTTCCGTTGTAATTGTTTCAAGAGTCAAGATGCTAGTTGTTTGCTCCTTGTTTTGGATGACAAATGGCCATCTCCTGATAGCTTAGCTTAATCCTTGAACTTACTCATAATCTGGGTGTGCTCATCTGCATAATGCCCAAACTTTTTAGCTGCCTCTGTTTATCTGATTGGCTACACCAGTGTATATGTTCAACTCTGACAGTCTTTAATGCTCTGTTCTGGTTTATTTCAATTCCTGTTTTGTATAGTTTACACCTGAACCTATCTACCCTATTTGATACTTGTAATGATTATTTTAAAGAAAAATCATCATAGTGGTAATGAGTTTAGGGTCAATCTATATGCAGTTGTAAGCAAATTGTTATTTCTGTGACTTGCATGGTTTTTGTTTTTTTCATTTTTTACATGCAGAATTCCTCAACCATGCAACACAGCTTTCACATTCTCATTTGACAACAGCTATTAAAATTTCAAAATTTCTACTATCAATTTATTTTAAAAAAATGTACTATTTTGATTCAGTTCTGTTTGATCATTACTTAATCAAAGATCAGTTTACTAAGAATAAAAACATGGTGCAGGCTAGAGCTGGCATAGATTATGAATCCTCTTATGGTAAAGTACGCCCAAATGATACTATCCTGAAGCTTCAGAGGACAACACCATATTACAAAAGAAATCGTGCACATGTTTGCAGTTTCTACATAAGGGGTGAATGTACCAGAGGAGCTGAGTGCCCTTATAGACATGAGATGCCAGTAACTGGGGAATTGTCTCAACAAAATATTAAAGATCGTTATTATGGGTATGTATGCATAAAAATGACTTCCTTATTTGCTTTTGACTTTCTTACTTGATCTTTCTTTCTATTGTTCTTTTTATTCCAATTTAGTTTTTCTAAGTATTGTCTAGTTCGCCTCATTGACACTGAAGCAACTCAAGCATTTTTCATTACTGTGATGGATATACATTTTGTTTTATTAGGCATTCACTTTAGTTCTTTTGTGGTTGTTCTGTGTGATGTGATGACCTGCTACGTAGCAAAGATAACAAGCTTTCAGGTTACTGTTTTCCGGCAAAGTCAGTTGATAGTTCTTCTTGTAGTTGTGTTTTAAAAAATAATAATCAAACCTTATTCCACCAACTGGGGTCAGATATCCAAGTCAAAACCACTATTTGACATTAACATTTGTGAATCCAAAGTGGGGAAATTTTATTGATTACTAACTGCCATTTGCTTGCAATTTTGGCTTTCATTGTTTCCCTCTGTATGTGGCTAAAGTCATGCTTTTTATTGTTCTTGGTTTTTAGTGGAATGGAACGGCTAATTTTTGCCTTCATGGGTCCTTAGCCTGTAGTTTTTCACACTTTTAAGAACATTGTTTTGTACTTTGCTACTTGTCATTATGTAGCAAGAGATTTTTTTGACATGGATGAAGGAAGATTCCTTCATAGTATGTTACCTTTAATTTTCATTGTAGCCAAAAATGATGTAGCAGACAGTCGTTAGCCATCAAACATCTTATTGTTATTTGTGAGGATAACCTTTTGGTTTCTATATTTTTAGTCCATCATGGGTATAATGATCATTCTTTTTCAATCTCATATTAACCTGTGTTCTACTTTTTCTTAGTTTTCTCTGCACGATTTCCTTGGGACTACAGACACTGATGTTATTTTTTGCTGCGTAGTTGGTGACGTTTTTAATATTGATTCATGCTTGTGACTTAATTAATATGCTGTTCATGCTTTAAAATGTTCAGGGTGAATGATCCAGTGGCTTTGAAGCTACTTGGCAAGGCAGGAGAGATGACCACTCTAGAAACTCCTGAGGATGAGAGCATTAAAACACTATATGTTGGTGGACTTGATGCTAGGGTCACTGAGCAGGATTTGCAAGATCACTTCTATGCCCATGGAGAAATTGAATCCATCAAAATGGTTCTCCAACGGGCTTGTGCTTTTGTAACTTATACAACCAGAGAAGGTGCAGAAAAGGCTGCAGAAGAACTCTCTAACAAACTGGTTATTAAGGGCCTTAGGCTAAAGCTGATGTGGGGCAGGCCTCAGACATCGAAACCTGAGACAGATGGTTCTGATCAAGCAAGGCAGCAGGCATCTGTGGCTCATAGTGGATTGTTGCCTCGGGCAGTTATATCACAGCAGCAGAACCAGGACCAAACCCAAGGAATGCTTTACTATAATAATCCACCACCTCTTCAGCAGGAAAGAAGCTACTACCCATCAATGGATCCACAGAGAATGGGTGCTCTTGTTTCATCCCAAGACGGTCCTCCTGGTGGGCCTTCTGGGTCAGGGGAGAACAGGCACGGTTCAGAGAAGCAGCAAATGCAACATTATGCCCATCCAATGATGCCTCCTCCACCTGGCCAATATCATCATCAGTATTATCCTCCATATGGTTATATGCCACCAGCTCCCCCTTATCATCAGTACCCACCTCCATACAATGCTGCAGCAGCTCCATCCCAGCCACCAGCTGCAAATCATCCTTATCAGCATTCTATGCAGCCAGGGTCTACACAGACAGGATCTTCACAAGCTGCATCTGCCCCAGCTGAAACTGGAACATCAACATCAGGGTCACAGCAGCAGTAAAATTGCCCTTATACTGATGTTTCTAGTTAGTTATGTTTAATTATTTTTCAAATTTTTTCCTTAAACTGACCGCGCTGACAGGGAAGATATTTTCACTCAAGCTGTCAATTTACTGTCTCTGCTAGCTCGATGTTGATTACCTTGTGGCTTGAACAAGATATCTTATGATTTGATTTTGTACTTTTGTAACCATCGGCTTCCTGGTTAGATCACAGCAATGATCGGCTTTAGTATTACTTTGCATAGAATTCTTATGTTACAACATATTTTGGTTATATAGCATTTGGTAAAGATGGCCAATTGATTTTATATACCATCAAAGAATTCGTGAAGAATGTAGATAGGTTGTTTTAGAACCTTCTAATGCCAAGGATTGTATTTTTCCTTGTATTTTTTAAAAGCTTCAATTGGTTCTTGATTGATTGCTGTATTAGTTGCTTCTAATAAAACGTGGGATCAACACCCAATAAAACACTAGTCGGTTTCTCTGTTTTTTCGTTGTAGTACAACGCGCCTGTCGGGGCACACGCTTATGATAATCTTAATCATAAGTAGTATACGAATGATTAATATAACAAGGACCTTCCTAAACCTAGCATTTCCATCTAACATTTTAGCCTTCAACTTTCTGTATATCCCTATAACATATTAGTTTATAGAGTCAGAACTGGCTAGCTTTTTCTAAAATATGCAAAATGATAATAATTTTAGGGTTAATTTTCAGCATACATGATAAAATAGGCTTGTGTGGCATCACAAATTTTCATTTGCCATGTTTGTCCGTTGAAGAGGCAATCTTTTGTTTTATCAAGTCATGACAGAATTTTCTTTTTAGCACTTATGATGCAGTTGTAGCACCATGTTCAAATTGGATTGCTAATTAAGCTCAATATTTCAATAAAGGGGATTGATTCAATTGATTAGGAATTGTGATAAATTCCCATACCCTGTGGATTTCAATGATCTCTTGATTGACAAGGGATTCTTTGTACATAACCATTCATTCTTCCATGCCCCTGAAGTGAAGATTTGTACATCAGAATATTCATACACATGCATATTCGGCTTAGTTCATGTAAATCCCATGGCAAGAGACAAAAATACCTTAAATCTCACTTCCCTATTCGTTGTTACCTAAGCAGCAACACTTAATGCCAACATAAAAGCTTAGTACAGGCAAAAAGAACAAAAATATCTAGCTAGAGCTCTCCGAATCCAAGAAAATTTCACCTACTAATCATGTATATAAGAAAATTAACTTCAACCCAAATGAATTAATTACTAGCAAAATGGCTCAAAATCATGTAAAAGTTGCATTGGGTTTGTTGGTGTGTGCTTGGACTTGGACGCAAGGCACACATGGTGAGTACTTAATTGGGGTTGGAAGCTATGACATGACTGGTCCTGCTGCTGATGTGAACATGATGGGTTATGCCAACTTAGAGCAGAACACTGCTGGTATTCATTTCCGGCTAAGAGCTAGAACTTTCATTGTGGCTGAGAGCCTTCAAGGCCCTAGGTTTGTTTTTGTCAATCTTGATGCTGGAATGGCATCTCAGCTTCTAACTATAAAGGTGCTTGAGAGACTTAATTCAAGGTACAACAAATTTTGGAGTAAGCACATCACTTGATTAGTTGCCATGATTGTAACACTCAACTCAGTATACGTACAAACTAAACATATCAAATGAGAGCACAAATTTTTTTTACCATATAATATTTTGATCATCCACACGAGTGTATGATTGAAATTAACCCCCTATAGTAGTTGTATTGCTTAAATTAATTATTAGATGTAGGTTTCATTCTTGTTCATAATCAATTTAATAGATTTTCCTAAAAAATAAAATAATAGGTTATTCAGATCAATTCATTAGTCAAACCGGTTAGTCTAAAATAAATTTTTACAAATTTTTATTTAAAAAATATCAAAACTGACTAGTTTTTTTTTGACAGAATATTCAGGTGTTCAATAGAAAAATATCCATTTTCTTTACCATGTTCAAATTAGTTGTTTTTTTTTTTTTAATATTTTTACGTAGATTATATTTGACAAAATAATACTTATAAGTTAGTTGAAAGTTAAAAAATTAGTTAAAAATTATAAAGTTAGTTAGTAATCAGAAGTTGTTATCTGAAATTTAAAAAATTAGTTTGTAACTAAAAGTTTTAATTAACCGAAAGTTATTAAATTAACCTATTGAATTATTTGTATTTGATAAAATGAGTTGTTAAAATACTAATAAATACAAAATGACAAATAAACTTATTTATATTATACTTTAGTTTTATATAAATTTAAATTTTATTTTAGTGATAAAAATATATTTTTGTTAATTATAGTTTTATTTTTTTAATTAATTGTGAACTATTATAATTTTTATTTAAATATAAATTATTTAAATAATATTTTTTAGTTTTAGTTATTTAAATTTTTATATTGTGCATTAATGATATATTTTAAATTCAACTAATTTTATAATAAAATAAAAATAAGATACTTTTAAGTTCACATTATACTTCCATTATTAATACATACTTTTAAATACCATTGAATATAATATTGTCCCACTAATCCTTTATTAGTACTAAAATACTATATTTCAAAGAGTAATGCTAAAATAATATAGTGCCCTAATAATTAACATACACTAAATAGTGTAATGGTAAAGTAAATAATATAATATAAAATAATATCTAAAAAGAATAATAAAATATTATCTAATGTATAAAATGTATAAAGTAAAATTAATAAATATTTTAAGAGTAAAAGAAGAATAAAATATAAGGTTTTTGAAGTTATAAGTTAAAAACTTGAAATAGCATCTCACAAAAATGTACAAGTTACTAAAATAAATATGTTTACGAAACACTGTTAATATAATCAAATCAGTTTTTCAGTGAGTAGGGATGAAAAAAAAATCAAATCATCTCAAATTTTAGTAAACTTGATCTTGACTTAGTTTATAATTACAAAGTCTGAGTTTGACTTGTTAAATAAACTAACAAACCTTTAAAAGTTAGTAATAATTATATATTTTTATATTAAGGTGTAAATTATAATATAGTATTATGTAAGTATGTGTGTAAACAAACCAACTTATCACGCGTAATGGGCTTTTTTTAAAACTTGAAATATGACATTTTATTTATACAAACTTTTTTACAAGTTTGAGCTTAATCTTTTTACTATACAAGAAAAACTAGACCAAACCTTACACAAGTTAGACTAGGACAAACCCTACACTAGTAAGGCCTTTGGCCATCAACTTATTTCCATACCTAGCTATCAACTAGTTAACAAAGCCAAAATGTAATGGTAATGGTTGTAATGCAGCAATTTATTTTTTTCAAGCAGTTCAACTCTGGTGTGATGTCATAGGAGAATTCTAAGAATATTGCATCACAAGCTCTATATAGATACGTTTAACACAATGAATCAATCATATATAAAAAAAAAAAAAAATACAAATTAGACCTTTAAACTGAACAAATGTAAAATATATTAAGATTACTCAATCAGTGGCAGTAAAGCACACTGATTATAAGTCCAATGGCCAAGTTTAAAGGGGCATCAAACCCCCTAAAACTAAAAGGCACCGAAACTAAAACCTGGTTTTTTTTTCACAAAAAAATAACATGTCTTTGTTTTCATGGTTAACTTTTTTGAAGGTTTGGAAATTTGTATACTGAAGAAAATGTAGCAATCAGTGGGATTCATACACATGCTGGCCCTGGTGGTTACCTGCAATATGTGGTTTACTCTGTGACTTCTTTGGGCTTTGTGAAACAATCCTTTGAGGCCATTGCTAATGCAATAGAACAAAGCATTATTCAAGCTCACAACAACCTCAAGCCAGGTTCCATTTTTATGAATATAGGTAACATATCTGTGTTTCCATGCTCTATGAACTCAACCTCTTACCTAGGATGATTTTTGTACTTTTTTTTTCCTTTGCCATTGATATATAACATAATTAGTTGCTAACTACTTAAGAAATACTAATATATTTTTTTGATATTTTTCATGTGAGTGTAATCTAGTACGACTATCTTTAGTGAGATTTAAATAAAATTTATTCAATAATATAATAATATATAAAATAAAAAATATATTATTAATGTTTCCTGAAATAATATGTAAAAAATGCTTAAATATAAAATTATAAATGTTTTTTTTATATTATTTTTAATTAAAATTAAAATTTATGGTAATAATACGTATCAAATCTTTAAGATATGATAAAATAATTATCCTATCTCAATAATATTTGATGCATGAATAAAATAGGATAGATAGAATAATTATCCTATTTTACTTTTACCTGCATTAATAAATGGCAGGAATGCATTGATAGTACTTTTTAATGAATCTTTTTACTTTTTATTTTTTAATTATATTCTTAGAGTATTGCTTACTATTTTTTTCTTCTTCTTTTTACTCTACTTTAGAGAATTATTATAAAAAAAACATTAAAAGTTGATTATTAGTGAAGAGTTTGAATAGTTTGCAACATCATGTGTCTATAATTGCTATCATTTGTAAAAAAAAAAAACAATAAAATTGAAATAAAGAATAGACAAGACACAAAGTTATTAATATCCTAAAATGAAATAGGGTAGCATAGCTTAACCTGCATAGGATCTTGAAATTCTAATATATTGGTTTTATTGGTTCCTGTAGGAGATGTGAAAGATGCAGGTATAAACAGGAGTCCAAGTGCATATCTGCAAAACCCTGCAGAGGAGAGGGCAAGATATTCCACAAATGTTGACACACAAATGACCCTTTTGAGGTTTGTAGATGGAGCAAGTGACAAAAATATTGGAGCATTCAGCTGGTTTGCAACACATGGAACCTCCATGAGCAATGAAAACAAGCTTATTAGTGGAGATAACAAGGGTGTTGCTGCTAGACTTTTTGAAGATTGGTTTGCTTCTCAAAACAATTCTTCTAACAGCAACTCCACAGTACCAGGTATCTTTAAATTTTGGGCTAATTTCATTAACCTCTCTTAATTAAGGTTGACACCCCTTGTTTTTAAAATTATAAATAACTTCCCCACTTTTACATGCAAGCCACACATACAATAAGTAATTCTAAAATAATAAAAACAAAGTGTAACTATTTTTTCAATAAAAAAAATGTAAATCTTATTAACACTAACTTTTAAATATCAATGTCACCCAAAATATTTGAAATCTTAGACGGGTAAAGACTAAAAAAATCACGTCATATATAGCTTAAGCTATTTATACTTCTTTTTCTTTTAGTCCTTATTTATACTTAAATAAAAAAAAATCCTATTTATACTTATAAGTTGATTTTTTTTTCTGGTTACCCAATTTGTCTTTTTTATTTCCTCCAATGGCCACACTTGATTATTTTTTCAACTAGTCAGATACACTGTTCATAATGTGAATTAAGTCATGACCCACCCAAATTCACACCTTTTTCATTTAAAAAAAAAAGCGGATCAGAATTCGAATATGCAAAACTCGAATTCTGACTTTTTTTCTTTTAATTTTATTTCGTTTTTATTTTTTGTTCATTTTTGAAAAAATAATTTTATAATTATTAGTAATTTTTTTATTCGTTTTTAATATTTTTAAAAAAATAAATAACATTATGTAATAAGGTTATGTAATAATATCATTTTCAAGTATTTTAAAATTATTTAAAATTTAAATTTATCTTAATAAATTAATAATAAATTAAATTTATTATTTTTTCTATTGCCGTGGTCATTGATGTTAATAAAGAATGATATGATTAAAATTAATGTAAAAAGAAAAAAAAAATATCAAATGATGATTTTTTTTTATACAAAATTTTTGTAAAACATAGTTATTGAAAAATACAAAAAATAATAGTGATGCACAAACAGAAACAAAATTTAAGTTTAACAATATTCATAAAATAATATTTAACAATTATAATGGATAAAAATAAATGAATAACAATATTATTAAAAAATATAAAACTATTTTTCCAATAAAAACAAAAAAAAGAAAAAAAAAAGAAAAACAAAAAAAAAGCTGCGAATTTAGGTGGATAAGCTCGAATTCACACTTTAGAGTGTATGTGGCTAATTGGAGAAATAATTAAAAAATATGAGGAAAAAACCAACATAAAAGTATAAATAGGTTTAGATACATGTCTAATATGCACATATATTAAAATAGTTACATCGATTTTCTTCAATTAAACATAAGTTATACATTATCGCTTTTGTGAAATGCAAGTAAAATATATGAATAACACGGAAACAAACACCTTGTAAATCAATTGATGATTGTTAAATTCATAAACTAAGTTGATAATGAATTCAAAAGCTAAATTAATTGATTTTGTAACGTCACAAGCCAAATTGACTGGTAGTGGGAGATTAAAATGATTTTAAAACACAATAATACATGAATCAAAATAATCACAGCTGTCAAATTTAGAAATCAAATTGATGAATTGTTAAATGACCAGCAGTTACTAATTTTACAAGCTAAAATTCCTTTTTCATAATTTTAATTACTAAAATGGCTAGCTATTGTAATTTCAAGAAGCAATTTGATACCTTACTCTTTAAGTTCTAACACTTCACTCACAAGACCAGTTTTTTGGACTTAAGGAGGGTCCATTGAACCCATTTTTACACAAATGGTATGTTTTTATGAAGAGCTACAACATAAAAACATTGAACTCTATTATTTAGTGACACTAACAAGTCCAACTATATATCTTAAATGTCAATGCTATTCACACTCAATTTATACTGTTTACACTACCTTATTTTTTATTTTTTATATTCCCAAAATTATCCCTTTCTCTCTCATTATCACACTCCTATCTTTTTTACAAATCTTATAGAAAATAGTTTTTATGATGTAGTCATGTTTTAATACATTAAGAAAACTAATTTTCATAATATAATTTGTTTATGTAAAAAAAGTATTTTTATATGAAAAAGTATAAAAAATAGGCTGATGGGAGAAGAGCAAAAAAGGGATATGAATAGCAGGTGCCTATCTTAGATAGTTAAGATCCAAACCCTCTCCAAGGAAGCCCTGGCCTAGAGCAAGACAAACTCCTTTCCCTAAACTTCTTTCTAAAAAAAAAAGGGTAGGTTTTAAATTACTTTGTAATAAACATCAAATAGGTAACTGTCACTACTTACTATTGCTACTCTAAGTGATATAACTTGTTGATTGTGTAAGGTATATAAGTTGTAAATTTTTTATATCTATTTTCAATTTCTACATATAAAAAAAAAGACAAAAGGAACTAAGATTCCAATAAAATTTTTCTTTGATGCTTGTTTTAGATTGACATATATTTTAATATGACTAATGATGGATGATGCAGATATTGGTCAACTAGTGAAGAAGGCACAATCAATCAAGGCCACAGGAGGAAAGGATTGCAACAAACATACAAGTCAAGCGTCCAAGGTGAGGAAGAATGATGGATCCTTATTTGTTGGAGCATTTTGCCAATCAAATGTTGGAGATGTGTCACCAAATGTTCTAGGAGCATTTTGCATTGACACTGGAAAACCTTGTGACTTCAACCATTCTTCATGCAATGGCAATGATCAACTTTGTGTAGGCAGGGGACCCAGGTAACGAGTCTCTAATCAAAGACGAGTTCTATAAGTGCTTGTTTTTCATGGAAACAGAGACAGTTTTAAATAGTAACGTGCCATGTCTTACTTGTGTTGAACACATTTTCATGTCAAACATACATTACATAAATACTTCAAATATTTCTACCTATATTACGTAAGAGTTTAATTTTTGTATTGTCAACTGGTAAAAAAAATTATGATAAATTTGACTTTTAAAATAATTATTATAAAAATTTATAAACTTATCATCACAAATTACAATTTGTAAGTAAAGCACAGAGGCCATTTAGCCATATACTATTTAATCATATATAATTCCTTTTACTTTTCTTTTTAATTTTTTTTTATATCAATACAAATTGAAATAAAACAATAATTTGATAATAGTAGCATCTTATACAATGTCTCTCTTTTTTTAAAATATGAATTCTCTCCTGTGATTTAAGATTTTTATTTCATGTTAATTTTAAACTATTTATGTTGTATTACAATTAAATCGTGTCTTACAATTTTTAAAATTTGCGATCTCTCAAAGAACGTATTGTATTTAATGTATCCCTTGCTATGCAAGTGCTTTTTTTTATTGTTTTCTATGCTTGTAGAAAAGGAAGTGCTTATAATTTTGTATGGCGCAGGTACCCAGATGAAATATTAAGCACAAAGATCATAGGTGAAAGGCAATTCAAAAGTGCTGTGGAACTGTTTGAGTCTACTATGGAGGAACTGACAGGTAAAATTGACTACCGCCATGTGTACCTGAACTTCACAGACATTGAAGTTGAATTGGACAGCAACAAGGTGGTTAAAACTTGCCCTGCAGCACTTGGTCCTGGTTTTGCAGCAGGCACTACAGATGGGCCAGGTGTTTTTGGGTTTCAACAAGGTGATACAAAGGTAAGTGCCTTTATTATCTTGCCTTTCAATTAAAATGCTTCCCAAGGAGTGATGGATTTGTATGTAAATCATTTAAAACCAATACCAAACATAAAATTTTCAGGCTATTTTTCAATCCCAATGATCATGGGTTACTAAGTTACTAGTAATGTAAAACCAATGGGGTAGTGAGAAACATAAGTTTTCTCTCTATGATTTTGTGCGATTGTGAATTCAAATGTGTAACAAACATTAACCATTTGATCTTATCATATATAGTCACGATTAAAACACAAATCATGTAAAATTTATAAAGTAATGTAACATTTTAAGTTATCACCTAACTTTAAATAACTTTTGATCTTGTCTATCCTTATATTGGTGTTTGGCAAAATATCTACTCCTTTTACTTCCATATAACAATAACTTTTTTGCTGGATACATTCTTATACGGGAGACATATCATATGAAAAGTCATTGTGTGTATGTAAAAGGTTGAGGCAAATGCAAGTTAAAACATTATATATTTTTAATATAATATGAAAATGATACATTTAAACATATTCTTGTGGTTGTTATGTCTGTGTATTGGCTTTAGGAAGAAACATATGTTAACTCACCTTCCAAGTAAAATTAGTCTGCAGTTAGATACCTCGTTGAACATAAGATGGAATTTCAAGTACAATTCCTTGAGAGTGTTTGCATCAGGTTCTTGCTTATTCTTCTACCTGCATGCTATTAACTAAGATTCATTTGGGCAGATTAATCCGTTTTGGAAGAATCTGAGGGATTTTCTGAAGGAACCAAGTCAATATCAAGAGGAATGCCAAATCCCAAAGTCAGTTCTGTTGAGCACTGGCGAAATGTTTGATCCTTATCCGTGGGCGGTAAGACTACAGTTAAGTACTTGTCAGCTATTTTAAAAGATAACAATCTGCAAAGCAACTGATCAATAATGTTTTGGATGTTGGTACAGCCAGCAATTCTTCCAATCCAAATCCTAAGATTGGGAAAGTTGATCATTCTTTCTGTACCAGGAGGTTTGTAATCTTTCCATTGTCAAATCTTGAATTGAATAGGACACAAAACTTGGACCCTGGTTGGATAAACTTCTCTAAAATCACTTATAGAAAAAGAAAAAAATAAAAATAAATTAAACTTAATCCATTAGCTAAAATGAACTTATATATAAGCTAATTTGTAGATGCTCTCTTAATTTTTCCAAAAACTAATTTTAACTTGTACATAAACTAATTTTAACATATGACTTGTGAGAAACGTATTTCATTTTTTTCTCCTATATGTACTTATTGAAAAGAGTATATCCAATCAGGGCCTTGCTTTTTTATATGAATAAAGGCTTCTTGATAATCTGCATAATTGTTGAGTACAGAATGAAACACAGCCACATACTCTAACCCTGAGTATTACAGAGTTTACAACAATGGCTGGCAGAAGGCTAAGGGAGGCAGTGAAAGAGACATTAGTATCTAGTAGCAGTGGAGAATTCAATGATGAAACACATGTGGTCATAGCAGGACTAACAAATACTTACTCACAATACGTTGCTACTTTTGAAGAATACCAGCAACAACGGTATGAGGTATGCTGAATAAATGAGGATACCAAATCATCAAGTTACTATAAACCTATTAGATATCCATATTTGACAAAATCAATTGATGTTTAGGAATATCTATGTTAAAATAAAAGAAACAAAAGGGTAATTAACTGAAAATTATGTGTTTGAATACACAGCATATGCATATTTATATAGGTTAATTATATTAATTATACATATTAGAGGATATTATGTTTCCTCTAAGTCAAATATATGTGCCTATAAACCACAATTATTAATAAATTAGAATATTATGTTTGATTTCAACACTTCCCCTTAAGCTAAAGCTTACTAAGCTTTCAACTTGTTACAAGAAAGTAATTTATTCCCAATATATAAATAGAAAACATAAAAAAAATTGAGCTCCACCGAAAAACAGTAGTTTAAAAAATAACTCAAGGATGCTGGAGAAGCCATAGAGAAATGCTAAAAAAAATAGCTTAGCCATATAGCTGGAATCATCATCAGGAAGAGAAAAAATTCATGGCAAGAAAAACAAAATCGATTCTTCTTGAAACCACATGTGGAAGCTTTAATCAATAATGTTGGAAACTCAAATTATTCAAACTTAAAACAAAGTCTATTGCTTCTAGGACATAGACAAAAATAATGCATTTGCGACATAGTTGAGACTAGTTCACCTAGGACATAGATAGAGATCAACACATTTGGGACATAAATAGGGACAAACACATCTGGGACGTAAATGGGAATAATGCATTTTGAATAAAGATGAGATCAATGTATTTTACAAATAGATAGTTCAGAAGATTTTGACCATGATGATGATGGTCTCGCCAAAAAAATTCGCTATTGACAACATGGTAGTGACCAACAACAAGGATCAACAATCGAAAATTTCTTTGCCGAAAAATGAGTAGTGAACAAAAAGGCAAATTAGAGTTATACATGGTTTGCTAAACATTTATCTTCGGGTACACTAGGTCTATTGGGTAGGCACGATTCTTGAGATCACCTTATAAGACTCTAGATACCATGTTAGAGTAAAAGAAACAAAGAAATAATTAACTGAAAATCGTGTGTTTGAATATACTGTGGATGTGTATTTATATAGGTTAATTACATTATTTATATACAAAAATAGAGGATATTAAAGATCATGTGCCTATAAACCACAATTATTAATAAATTAGAATATTATATTTTGATTTTCAACAATCTAATTGTATTTCAAGAGTGGCAAGAAGCTAACATAAATTAAGCCAATAGAATGTCTAGTTAATCAAAGCTTGGATTAGTTTAATGTGTTTGCTGCAGTTTATTATGAAGAAATAATTCAAAGAGTTTTTGGGAAAATATGAATTATTTCCCATAATTTATTATTTTCAAACATGTACTTGTGTTCTTTATTACCCTGACATAATACCATTCTTATATTAGGCATAAGCAAGCAGCACATGCTGCCATAGCTTTTAGGCTTTACCTTTGAGACAAACTATATCTAAATTATTGCTAGTAAGTAATAATATGATTTGTAGGCTGCTTCAACACTGTATGGCCCTCACACATTATCAGCATACATCCAAGAATTTAAGAAACTAGCACAAGCAATGGCTGAAGGAGAGAATATCACTATAAAAGGTCCTTCTCCTCCAGATCTCTCATCTGTACAAATAAGCTACTTACTCGGTCCCTTTGGGGACTCACCTCCAAAAGGAATCAAATTTGGTGACATAAAGAAAGAGATAGCCTTGCCAGAAAGAGGCTATTTTACTAAGGGAGACACACCAAGTGCTACATTCTGGAGTGCTAATCCAAGATATGACCTTCTGACAGAAGGCACATTTGCTGCAGTGGAGAGGCTTCAAGGGGAAAGATGGATTGCGGTATATGATGATGATGATTTAAGCTTGTTTTTCAAGTGGAAAGTAGATAATAGTTCCTTGCATGGCTTAACTACTATAGAATGGGAAATACCAAATGATGCTGTTTCTGGAGTATACAGACTAAAACACTTTGGAGCAACAAGGATCACCATAGTCTCCCCAATTAATTACTTTACTGGTGCTTCAAGTGCATTTGCAGTGCAATAGGATAGCAGCTCTGCTTTACTGAATAAGTTTTAATCAAATACAAAAGAGAGGATCACCGTCCAATATTTTCTTATTGCATATCATGATCCAAGGCTAGGAATCAATAACAATGTAATCATTTATCCATCCAAATCACACATCGATGACACTCTCCTTTATTCAATAAATCAAAAGCTTTATTGATGTCCTTAAACTCCACCTCATGAGTGACAAATTCATCCAACTGCAATTCCTATTGATATATGGGGAAAAAGTTAATAGACTAGAAATGTCCCAAATGATTTAATATTTCATTTTGTCATTACTAACTTTACATGATTATTACTACTAGTCTAACACATATATCATTGTTGATGGAACAGACAACATGGTTCAAAAATGAAAATAAAAGCAATTGTGCATACTTTACTTTGTCCATGTAACGTTTAAGGAGAATGGGTACAAGAGACTTGGGTTTGAGACCTCCAAATAAGGATCCCATGAGACTTCCCATCATGAAGGACCTCATAAGAACTGAGGTTTATCCTGGCTCTGGGCTTGTCCACTCCTACAACAATTGTTTTTCCCAACCCTGAAAGCAAAACCATCAGCTTACAACTTAGGCTTTCATGAAGTATTATTGGCAAGTTCAATCAAGCCTATTTCTATTTAATCAAAGATTATTTTTTTCATATAGTACATGGAATTTCAATTTAGTTAGCACAAACTAAGACTTTACTACTTTTAGTGGCATTTCAAGCTTTGTGAAGCGGTGATTGGTCAAAATCATAATTTAGTTATAGATTTAGTCATATTATAATTGTCTGCCTATAGTATATATAACTGCAAAGATGTGTTTGGAAACTATTGAGAGAGTAACGTGTACCTTTCTACAAGAAGCATCATATGGTTCATGCACCAATGATGCCATACCAACCCATTCAAAGCAATAATCTGCTCCCCCATCAGTTTATCTCTATGATAATCTGTTCAGCAGCCATATTTGAATATAATTTGGCAGATAAATATTAAATACATTGAAATCACACACACACACACACACACACACATATTTACAGAACCCTTTTAATCTATTCATTTGATCTCATGCAAAGAGAAAATTTATCTCTGCTTCCCTTGGGAACAAGAAGGGAACTTCAACAAAAATTAAGAGTAGGATTGATGCCCTCAAGAGGGTAGACCTGGCCCACTTGTTTGTCTCCACATTCTTCAGCATTGACAAAGTCTGTCACTCCAAACTTCTTTCCTGATGAAAAGAGAAGAACAAACTCATGAAATCAACTTCAGTATTCAGCATAAATAACATCAAAAGAAATCATGAAAAATATGTGATAGAAACTGGAATCAGATGAGTGATATTGTATTCACAAAACCACTTTTTCCCTCTTTGGAACTGATATCAGTTTTGGAAAATAGAACGATGCCATTTGCATTCTTCCACCTCTTTCTGCTATATACCTTAGTAATAGGAGCATGGAGAACAATATATTAAATAATGATTGATATGATGTTATTATTATACAAACAATGCATTACCAATTTCAAATTTTTCTGGGTTGATGTCCACACCTAATCCTAGTTGCTCCTCAAAGTCTAGCCCCCTCTGCAACCTAGGAAGCCAATGAATTGCAATAAGCATTTTGATATACGGATAACCAAAGTTACAAAGAAATCAAAGCCATGTTCAAAGAGTCCATACAGCTAGTCCAATAGATCCCAACCCAAAAATAGCTACTGTAGACCCTGATTCCACACCTGCAGTTCTCCAAGCAGCACCCACTCCTAGAAGTGGAAGAATTTGTCAAGATTTCAGAACATTAAATCAAATGAATGTTGTTATCTTTTTATATAAGATAACCTTATCTTCATTCACAATCAAGTTATTTGATCATAATTTAGAATACAGAAAGCCCTGATGGTAAGAATATGAAAATTCCAACTATCACTTGATTGGTCAATCTGTTGTCTTATAAATAAATATTCTCTGTCCCTCATTAACTTGAAACATTACCTGATTGGAGCGTTAAATTTCATATCAACAGTATTTCATACTAAATATCAATGCAGTTTAGTATAAAGAAGAATGTTAGTAACATACTCTTTCAAATATACTGTATTATTGGTTAAAAATTATGAGTGAAACTCATTAAATAATTAATGAGACTCACATCATTTCATGTGACAATAAATTTTAATTAATAAGAATGTATTTAGAAGAGTTTGTTACTAACATTTTTCTTTAGAATAAATTTTGTTCTACTTGGATTGTTGAGGAAATTGCCTGTTGAAACACCACATCCAAGAAGACATGCCCTGTCAGGAGGAATTTCTGGATCAATCTTTATTAGATTGGCAATGTCCACCACAGTGTACCCACTGAAACTTGAAATAAATAAGAAATGGTATATGGTCTCTCCATTTTGGCCAGTGAATCTAGTGGTACCATCTTGAGACATCCATGGAGACACCTTGAAAGGAAATTAGTACACCGGTTGCTCTTGGTTGATTTACAATCTATGCACTCCCCACATTCTGGTAGGATAACTGGAATAACCACATCACCTTTTTTGTAACTTCAGTTATATCCTTCCCTACACTTTCCACAATCCTATAATCACATAAAAGGATAAAAGTTGGTTGAAACAAATCATCAGCTTCCATATCTTCAATGTTTGAACATGCAGAAGAAATTAGTGGACTCACAAGGCAGCAAATAATTTACAGCCAAGATAAGATAAGACAAATGAACGAACATATATAGTCACAGTAGTTACATCATAAATCAATATTCAAATTACTCTTGTTGAATCATCAAAATGCTTGCAGATTAGACACCAAATCAGTTACAGCTATTCAATCTGAGAATTTGATTTATACAGTTAACTTTTCTTAAGAATTAGGCTATCTATTTGTAAGTGATTTTAACACAAAATCTAGAGATGTGTCTTCAAAATTATACTACGAGTAACAAAAAACGCTTATTTACAAGCAATCAAACAAATAGGCACCAAAAGTAGGAATAGAAACCACTTCTGACTCAAATTCCAGAATAAAAATGCAGTAAATACAAATTAATGCTTTTACATTACGTATCACATGATATAATGGCAACATCTTGGTTGTGCTGGTTACTGGATGCTACACCCCCATATCAGGCTGCAATTTAAGATCTTTCACTGTGGTTTTTCTCATTTAGTTTAGCTATTTTTGGAGAAATAACAATTTATTTTTACTAATAAAGGCTTTGAAAATAAATTATTTCCCAGAATTAATTTATTACTGAACACCTACATAATGAATGAAATGCTCAAATGCAGAAACATCATATTTGGAATTCTGCATTTTGTGGAAAATAAGATAAATTTTCAGTAAATTAAACCATTATAAAAATAGCAAAAATGCAGAAACTCACTCAGTTGCCTCATGACCTAGAATTCTTGGGAAACTGGCAGGAGGGTCCTTCAAAACATAAGACATCTTAGAAAGTCATCCAAAAGTTATTACTATAAAATCACAAGAAAATAATAAAAAAATTGATACCCAACAAATACTTTCTTTTCGTCTCCACTTTTTATCATACTATTTTATCTATTAACTACTTTCCTAATTACTTACAGCTTTACTCTTTGTTTTTTCCGTGACTATATGATTAAAACAAGCATATTTCGGCCGGTTACCAAGATTTTTAATCTTCTCCAGAGGATCTATCAAAATTTGAACAATTGATTACATAATTAAGAGAACTAAGTCCAATACTATTTGATACTATTTTTGGACCAATCAGTTGTTGGTCCATTGTTTTAATATTTAATTGCTCTCTAAATTACCCAGTTGTTTCATAATATTTTTTTCAAACTCATATATCAAATTAATCAAATTGTCAAAAGATATAAATAATTAAAAAAAAAATGTAAAAGACATGCACTTGGAGGTTGCTTTTCAATAATAGTAATAATAATAATAAACAACCTGAAGGTTCCGAAGTGTGATGTCACTGTGGCAGAGAGAGGAGCATATAATACGAATCCGCACCTCACGAGGCATTGGGGGGCGCCACAATGATCTCTTCAATAACCAATGGCTCACCAGCTTTTCTAACAACCGCCGCTACAGTTTTGCAACCAAAAATTGCACCAGACACTACTCATGTGAGTCAAACCTCAAATAACAGTTACTAAGAATTAGATACTAAAAAATAAGTAATTGAAGGAACATATTTTAATGAAGTTTAAGGTACCTTTTACATCGTATAGGTTGTCCTTCAGTTGTTGAAGCAGGAGCTGGAGTCTGTTTGTTATCTTCCATAGCGAACAGTTGTAATGGTGGTTCTCAAAGAAGCTGAGTTGTTGCATCAGAGTACTCACATGTAAATGACAATTTTGCTCTTGTAATACGTGAGATGCGAAAGTGTGAGACTCTTGAGAATTTATGAAGAAAATTATTGATTTACTTTTCAAAATAATAATAATAATATTTTAGTCTGTAAATTATGTTTTTGTCATATTATTTTATTATTAAATTATAATAATGGATGACCAATTTAACGTTAAGTTACAAAATTTAAAAACTCATTTGTCATAAATTTTATGATAAAACTAAAATATGGCATTTTTTTTTTCAAATTCCAAAACAAGTTATAATATTACATATTTTAAGAAAATTTGGATTAATGTATTTGACAGATTGTACTTTAAAGAACTTGTTTAAATTAAAATAAATTTTAAAAATATTTAATAATATATATTATTTATAATAAATATTATATTAAAATATAATTTATATTTTTATTGAGTGAGAAATTAAATACTAAATTTTTATAAATTTTATTTTTAAATTTTGATTATTAATATTTTTAATAAATAAATATTTTTAAATTTAAACATTTTAATTATCTTTATATTTGTTATTATTAAAATAATTATTTAATGATTAAAATACGTTTCAATAATATATATTACATTATATTAAAATATCATTTATATTCCTATTTTTAGTGAGAAATTAAATACTACAAAATTCTTCTTTTTAATATATAAAGATTAGTGTAGTAAATGTAATACATTGGAATATTATTTATACCCTTATGTTAAGAGGGAAATTAATGCTCAATAAATTTTATTTTATCTATTAATATATATAAAGTTGTTGTTAGAGAAAAAAATTTGTCATTTTTTTTTAAAATAAGAGTAATATTAACATTTTTTTTAGAAAAATTGTACAATTAGATTAGTATTCATATATCTATATATATCATCAATTTTTTATAATGTCTTAATCTTCTTTTTTCTTGGTAATTATTATGTTTTTTTTAATTTTTTTAATTTTTATAACAATTTTTTGTTTTGCAAATTATAAATTTTGTGCCTTTTAGGATGACAAATGTTATGATAAAATATTAGATTGGAAACAATCATATTGAGGGTTCTGAAGAAGATGTTAATGATATTTATGAATAATTTAGAGGATCTTAAATATTTGTTAGTTGATATTTTATTTAATTTAAAAATTTGATAATAGAATAATATTATTTTGTTGTAATTTTTATTATATACTGTGAAAATAAAATTTAATTTATCATTTTTTTATCATAATATTAAATTATTGTTCATATTTTATTTATTTATTTTTTAATTAAAAATAGTAAAATAGTATAAATTAAATAAATATTAAAATTTCATAAATTATTTCATGAATAAATTACACAAAATTTGAGAATTGAATCACAAAAAAAAATTAGCACCTTCTGTTTAAATAGGATTTTAACATAAATCTTAGAGAATATTATTAAAATAATTATACATTAATATAATAATAAACTCAAACATTAAGAATTATTAACTTTTTTATATGATTTTCTAAAGATAAATTATAAAATATAACATGAACTAATGTATATAATTTGTTTTAAAAATAAAATAATATGAAATATATTTAAGAAAATAATTTATTTTAAAATATGAATAATTAAATATAAAATTAAATATATAACATTCACTTAGTTAAAGAAAGAATATAGATCAGTTAAGTTTGAAATGAACCCAAAATTTAATGGACTACTAGCTTCAATTGGTATATCCTTTTTTTTTATATATAGAAAAATATTACCATTTTAACTTAATAGTCAATTATTTTAAATCATAGAATTATTTATAAAAATATTTTAATATTATTTATTTTCTTAAATCAAAATTTTGATTTGTCTCTTATTTTATTTTAGATATCACTATACTTGAACATTATATCAATATATAATGTCTTAAATTTTATATATATATATGACATAAATATGGATGAAGTTGATTTATCTAATAAGAAATCATAAATTAAAAAAATAAAAAAGTAGAATTTTTTTGAAAAATAAAAATAAAGTTATAATTAGATAAAACAAGTATCAATTAGTAAAGAGTTGTGATATAATTATGTGTTTCTAAGTTATTAAAAAAAATTAATGAGGTTGGAGAATTTTTTTTGTATGTGTTTAGATTTCGTTTTTAATCATACTCAATTAAATAATATTTATAAATAGTTTTGATGTAGATAAATATTATAAATTTTTATTTTCACTTATTTTAATTTTAAATATTATTTTAGCTTGAATTGTTCATAGTTTGAATTATTAATGAATATTAATCATAATTAGAAACAATTCAAACATTTTATATTAATGATTTATTATTTAATTATATATTAATTATTAAAAAATATAATGTATTAAATTTTCTACTCAAATTATGGTTTTTGTGGTATTTTAAAACTACACATTTGTTATATGTTATATTATAATTATTATTACTATTTAAATTATAATTACTATTATTATTAAAAATATTTGAAGCTTTTGTCATTAAATGTTGATTGAAAATACACTAAAAAAAGTTAAAAAATCATTAAATTATAATTCATTAGATGTTAATTAAATTAAGGGTCATTTGAATTGTAAGCTAGAATGAACAACTAGTATAAAGATATTACTATTTACAATGATGTTAAATGACATTTGAAATATACTTATTACTGTTAGGTATAAAAGAAAATCATTGATAGGTACAAACTTAAGGTAAATTAATTTAAATTATATTAATTAATATTAATAATTATTAATATTATTAATAAGATAATACAGATTATTAATATAAAGTAATATTAATATTTTAAATTAATTTTAATTATATAGTAATAGTATTGATAAGTATAAAAGAAAAATTATTAATAGGTATAAATTAAGATATAATAAATAGAAATTGTGGCTTAATTATATTAAATTATTTAAATACCACCTTCTATAAAAAGGTTAGTATATCTTATTCTTTTTCTGTATCACTTTCTTATTTATTTTATCTTTTAGTTTTTGTTGTTTATAAATATAGTGGTAGTTTGATGGTGTTTGTGGAGTTTTTTTTTTCATGTTGTTTGTTCTTATTCATTTTTTTTTCTTTTATTTTTTTTTCTGATGTTTACTATTTTGTCTTTGATTGCAGGTATTGATATTATTAGTCCTGTTGTGGATCTAGAAAGGAAAACAAAGGTGATTGCACCTGATTGTATGTAATTTTTATTTTATTTTATTCTACTTCTATTTTTTGTTTACAATAAGTTGAATATGAAAATTAAATCTGGATGATAAATATATTATTAATATTCAAATTAATATTTAAAAATACATTATCTCTACATGTCTTTTATATTTATTTATTTATTTTTACATTTTTTTTTGGTTTTCATTGTTTATAAACATGTCGTAAGATATCTTCTGGGAGTGACTTGCATGTTGAGGCTGAGAACAAGGGAAAGTGTTTTTGAAGATGGTGAATTTTTACGACAATCATGAAATACTTTGCATATTGTAGTAGTTATTTATTATTTATTTTTTAATAATTATGTATTTTTTATTATTTATTTTTTTAGTGTAAAATACACAAGTTATTATTTTCATTTTAGGATGCAAATTAAAGTACAATTTTTTATATAAAAAAATTATATTTTAAAAAATCAACTTATTTATGATAATAAGAAATTTCAAACAAAGTTTTATTCTATATCACAACACTTCATTATTTTTTTCTTTCTCCTTTTCTTATATATTAGTCTCACATTCTTTTCTATACAAATCAATTTATAAACAATTATAACACATAATTATTTACACAAAAATTCATTAATAACACACTAATACAAGAAATTCATTCTTATTTTATTTTTTATTGATTAATTAGCATTTGAAATAGATGATTAATTTAAAATGAACCATTAATTTTGATATAAATATGAAATGCTTAATTAATTTATTTTTAATAAAATATTTATTAATTATTACTCTATTATTTGATTTTGATTAATATTGTCAATTTTAAATAATTTAATAGTATTTTAATTGGTGAAATTTAAAATACACAATTTAAAATTGATGATTAATTTAACAATAAATATGAAATCACATTTGTTTAAACTGAAATTAACCAAATACTTTTGTTGAATGAAATAAATTTGTTTATTTTCTTTAAATTCACTCAAAATTAATATCTTTGACCAATTAAGTAACGAGAATAGTTAAGATAATTATAACCGATATATATTTTGATTTGAATTAATTCAGATACAGAATTATATTTTAAAATAAATTATTATTTTTAATTGAATAATTATGAATTTATGGATAATTATGATAAATAAAATTAGGAAATTTATTTTTAATTTTATCTTTTGATTGATGAATCAAAAAATTAAAATAGATGATTAATTTAAAATTGATCATTAATTTTCTACATGAAAGACTAGGTATAGAAGTTGAAAGGAGATCGTCATGAAAGAAAGTGAATCGAACATATCTAGTGTAGGTATCCAACTAATATAATGGATATCTAGTCCATCTTCCGCAAAAAGGTGAAACAAGGGACGATAATCATCAATCATCTTGTCTTAAAAAATGTGGGATTTGTAGGGGTGAGTCACATGTTCTCCATCAAACACATATAATAGCGTACCTATAATCGTATACTCTTAACTCACTGTAACGTGTCTTATTAATTTATTATTAGTGCATTAGGGTCCTTTGCTGCCTCTTACTACTGACTCTTGAGGACTTAAGCGAAACATATTACTTCATCTGTAATTTGCAATTTTGGGTGACAATTGGGAGTACATATCTTGATTTGGTACAAGACTCAAATATTCTTCATCGATCTTGGTAATGCTCTACAATGTCGGGGTTGCCAAGTCGGCTTAGTGTGACCTCTTTTCTAGAGTGACCCACAAACTTGGCGCATTTACATCCCCAAGGACTTCCACAACCTACATACATTCCCCAAGTACCTTTTGTACTCAACCCATTGCATTTCTCCGATCTTGTATCTTCGATCTTTACATCCCCAAGATCCTGAGACATATCCATAGATGGAAAAATCTCGCTGTATATTAATCATTCATTCATAATAATATCAATTGGCCAATTTAATACATCATCTTGGTTCTTTCTAGACAAATAACATCTTGTATGAGGGATCTTTAATTCATGGAGACTTATGAAACTTTTTCTAGCTCATTGGAAGCTATCTTAGGGTCTTATGAAATGAGAACTTATTCTTTTATCAATGAAATGAAATGAAGTTAGATATATCAATAATGATAATACACATAACATAAAAGAAGTCATAAAAATAATTCAAGTTTAGTTAAAATTCTCAATTTTTATTAAGTTTGTACAAGAAGGATTTTTTAGTCATTTTTACATATCTTTCATGGTTCTTATTACACAAACTTCTTTTTATATTCCATGTATTGAATAATGATTATCCCTTAAGATAGGCTGAGCTATTAAAATTTTAAATTTGAAATCAATTCGGGTAATTTTTAATAGGAAGGGTATGTTAGTAATTTTCTCATTACAAAGGTATTTTAGTGATTTTAACTTTATAGGAATTTTCTTTCTAAATTTGAAATAGATACCTAATAAATTCATTTCATTTTAGAAAAATTGTTCAGAGATACAAACTTCTCTTAAAAAAATAACTAGGGGCATTTTGGTCATTTTCATAAAATTTAATTCTTATTAAAAAAAATTTCACATTTCAAACTTCATGAACTATACATGTCAATGTAGAAATGTCTTGACTAACTTCTTCTGAATTAGAAGAACAAAATTTTAAATTTCGAAGAGAGGGGTATTTTGGTCTTTTCCATAAAAATTAATTTATGTGGATTTTTATCACACTTCTCACTTTAAGATGGATGCAAGTTTAATTAATTTCTTTGTAGAAGATCCTAGCTAATTTTTTCTGTGAATTTATAGCATAACAATAGGGACTTTAAATTTATAATTAGGGGTATTTTAGTCTTTTGAAAATTTTAAAGTTATTAAACTTTATATCATAATTAATCTTTAATATTTCTACTAAAGCTTAGAATAAAGGTTTCTTTTTACTCTTTTCTTAAAAAAAATGAAGACAACACAATCATAAAATTTTAGCCCAGGGACGTTTTGGTAATTTATGCCCTTAGGGGAAACATGGTCATTTTGCCTAGCTTCTTCTTTTTCCCAAGAGTTGAAAGCTATTTTTTTTGGTTCGACAAATCATTTTGAATTCTTCGTTCCTTTATTGCTTCTCTCACTAAGTTCATTTCATTCAATTTCAAGTCATAAGCAACTAAAATAAATCAGTTTTGTGTATTAATTCATTTAAAACTTAAAAATTCAAAACGCAGAATATGGACAGAACGTGAATTCTGTTCTTGACCTATTTTTGAATTCCTATAATAGTTATGGGTAGTTTTCTAACCAAAATCATTCAATTATTAATAGTAAAGCTTAATCACCATAGAATTTCATCAGAAACATCCTATTTAAGTAAAATCGATTTGCTTCTAATTTCAAATTTTTAATGTCTCTAGTTCATTAGTTTTTGGTGAATTCCATTATTATAGAATGTTAAACTTTCAGAAATCCAAATTCACACAACCTATAACATTTCTAGCAATCAAATTTGAAGAAAAAGTAACTCCTCCTACCTTGATTGTGATTTTTTCGATAAAAAATGCAAAATTCGGCAAAGCTCCGGTGAGTCCTTCAATTCGCGGTTCCTTGCTTGTTTCTTTAAATTTCTTTAGTCAAATAGAAGCTCATGATAATTCGAAGCTATATGGATTGAAACGAGACAATTGTATTGTTGACTTTATATGTAATTAAAGAAAACTCTTAAAGGACGCCATTAAAGCTACCTGTGATGTGGAGCGACATATCTACTACACTGTGCACAATAAAATTTGTTGCCAATTTCTTTTGGCTCATTTGTACACTTCAAGCATGAATCATGCTCTCATCCCTTCTTAGATTCAACATCAATAATTTCGGCAAAAACAACACTAATTCCACGTTGGAACAACAAAAAATGTTGCATAAAACAACGTTGTGAGGCAAAAAACATTTAGTTTAATAGCATATGTCATTCACATATGCTTTCCTTGTATATATTCTTTTGAAGAAAAAAAATTATGAAGATTGATCATGGTTTGAGACCAAGACTTAGGGTTCACCATTAATTTGTATCTATATCATGTGATCATAAACAAACATTATGATTAATAGTGTGACCATAGCTCTTAACTTCAATGAGAACTCAAATAGAACACACACACACACAAACAATAAAGATAGTACTCACAAAAGTAATTTAGACAAAGATAAATATGAGGTCACTTTACTTGAGTATTTGGGTATATCTTTCAATTGAAAAAATTATAATAATATACAAGTCTTATGTATAGAAACAATCACAATAAAACTAAATTTCATTATTTAAAAAATGAATTATATTTGAAATCTAATTTCAAAGAGATAAACAAAAAATAATATAAAAATTTAATAATAAAAAATATAAGAAAACTTGAATTTGGTTCAATAACTTCATCTATAGTCATTCTCCTAGTTTGAAGCAAATCTTCTTCTAAAGAAGTTAAAGTACATGCTGACATCTTGACTTGGGACTTGACTTATAGCACTGTCACTAATCTTTATTCAAAAATATAAAAATAAAAAAATATAAAGAACAATATTTTATTAAACATATCTTACAAAATAAAACATTGATAAAGCAATGAGAAGAACAAAAGTATACCTTTTCCTATAATAACAATTTAGTTCTATTATAAATATTGGATATGTCAAGTGTCTCTAAGTAAAAACTCTATGTCAAATAAATGAAAAAAAAAAAAAAATTGCAAGCTGAGATCTGATTAATTTATAAAATAAATTCATGCTACCAAAGGTTTCTTTACTCAAAATATAGATCGTTGACCATTTCATTAGCATATCCTAAAATACAATGTTATGAAAAGAACAAAAACACCATAAATAGCTCCAAACTTAAAAATTTACTTCGTCCTTAATGTAAGCTTAAAAGTAATAGAGAGATAGATCAAACTCAACGTGAAGGACAAAAGTGAGCTAGAGAAAAGTCTTTAGTTTGAAGTTTTTTTTGTCATTTCCAATTATGGGAATCATGGCCATGATCATTTCTAACATCGAAGTCTTCTTTTCAGCACAATGATCATAACCCCAAAAACTTGATTGAAGAAAGTCGCAAGTGCACGATTGTTGTCAAGTAGCAATATCGGATCCATAGGGACCACATTTTTGAACTTAGCAAATATCTCAATTAAAAATAGAAATAAAAATAATTGAGATAACATTTAAATTTTGATTTGAGAAAGATTCATAAATTTGATTGAAAAGATAAAGGTAAAAGATTTGATTTATATTAAATTCAGATTTAGATAAATCCTGGATTAAGGGTTTCACTCCAAGACTTCTTGTTCAAGTAATCTTACAATTCAAGGTTTTTCTCTATTCTCTTTTAATGGTGAATTAACCTAAGGTAATCTTTATTCTTTTTCATGCAACGTAGATGTATGTAATTGAATTCACTCATATTTTCATAGTGATAAGTTCAATTAAACCATATGCTCTTTGTTAATTTGTTTCCATCTAGGATTAACCCTACTTTTGTGAATCAAAACCTAATTTCATCTTTTATGATTTCAACACATAAGTTCACCTTTTAGTTCATCCCTATGCATCTAAAATCATGCAAACAATGATTAAGCATCTAACATGTATAAAATCAAAAAGAGAAGAATTGAAAGAACAAAATTGAAAGAAACCTCAAATAATTAGATTATCATAAACAAGTGTCAAGGGCTATGTCCTAATCCTAAAACAAGGATGACTATTCACATATAGCCATTAAAACTAGCACAAGGAAGAGAAAGAACATTAAACTTAAATCAAGATAGAAAGTAAAAGAAGAATCCTAAGCTCTTGTTCTAGGTTGTCAATGTCTCAATATCCAAAAAAATCTGTAAATTAGAGTCCAAAAATATATTTAAAGTCATGTGCCAAAAGTTCATAATGCCTAATTACAAAATAGATTTAAAAATAGCGAAGATAGAAAATCTAGTCACGTTCACACACTCATGATAATTCTCATGGGGTTGCAATTTTCTCGGGTTGTGCAATTTAGGCTTCAACTCTAATGTTTGATCATGAGGTCAAGATCCTAATCACACCCGCGTGATCTTATATGTTTTCAAGTCTTTTGTACTCAAACTTTCTTTTGTGAAGAGTCGTCAAACTAAAATCAAAACAAGACAAACATAATGACAAGTTCTAAAAGCATGAAACAGTTAAAATTCAACAAAAATTAAGCTAAAGGATGTAAATAAACGTTACCTAACCTAATTAAAATCCTATACAGATATGACCTAAAATGCAACACATCACATACTTATTACATTAAGTACAAACAATTCTTTAATTTCTACAAGAAAAAAATATGACAAAAAATTTCAATTATTTACCACTAATTAATATACAAAGTATGCTTAAAGTACTAAAAAATTATAAAATTTAAGGCATCATGTTGATCAAGTTAAATGTTTCTAAATAATAATAA